>PKRV01004125.1:588375-590875 GCA_003709505.1 Hyphantria cunea
ATAAATAACAACAATAAATATAAATATATATATATTTATATTTATTGTTGTTATTTATATATTTTAATTTTTATTTCAGAGTTGTGAGTATGCTTTTACAATTTTTCTTTGATGTTTACTTGTTATACAATTTAGAGCTGGGTTATTAAATTATATGCTCTTTTTAAATTTACAATAAAATACTATACACTTACTGACTATTATATAACTATATCTATAGTCTATATCACGTTGGCCAGAGGCCAGAGCCGGAGGGTTTTTTTTTAGGATCCGTTTTAAGTCTTCCTTCCTATAATGATGTTATCTTGTGCAGGTTGTTCGAGTTGCTCCCTTAGTCAGCTCTAACGATAGCCCTGAGTTGATTAGGGGTGGTCACATGTTTTATTAATCCATCGACAATTTATTTTGAAAACAAGCTCGACTGTAGCATGATATTGTGTGTGTCTATACATCCATATTTACATATACATTTTTATGAGGTGTCTACGCCGAAAAAAATTAATCTGCATAAAAATCGTTCGGCCGCATATTGTAGTAGACTTAAAGACAAACCCAATAGGTACATGACAATAAGGCTAAAATACATTTGAATTATAAAATTCTTTACAATATAGCGTAGACTTGGTAACAACTCTAAGGTAGGCTGTTAGGTATGCCCACCTCCGTTAGTGGAGAAGCACCGTAAGAAGAAAAAGAAGAATCACTTATCTAAAACAGCACTAACGAGAAAAAAATTATTAAATAAGCTTTCTAAAATAATTTTTACCAGGGGAAAGCCACGCTTCGGTTTGCATGGGTCGGCACGACCGGAGTGATACCACGGCCTCACAGAAAATTGGTGTGAAACAGCGCCTGCTGCTGTGTTTCACTGAGTGAGTGAAGATACCATAGATAGAGAGATAGAGAAGATACAATATCGCAAACAGGTCAGCTAGTTTTAAAACATATGTTTTACGTCATACATAAAATGAAAGTAAATCTCGATTTATTATCAGTAGATATAATACCTTAATTTCACACGGTTGAAATAAGCAGTCGTGGCCGAGCGGTTAAGGCGTCTGACTAGAAATCAGATTCCCTCTGGGAGCGTAGGTTCGAATCCTACCGACTGCGAACGTTTTTTGCCTGTTAGAACTTTAATTGGCATTGTATCATTGTAATTGCGACATTTTTTTACCAGAGACCGTTATTGCTATTAGAAATGAAATGCCCGATTTTATTACACTCGCAACCAATATTTGTGCTTTATAAATCATTAGGTGTTAGAGTTAATATATTGGGGTACTATTTTTGGACTTGTAAAGGTTTTTGCGGGATAAACATATGGTGCGATAGGATCTAATGACTTCAAAATGTGGGAAAAGGGCAGGCCTATGTATGTTTACGTTCAATTAATTAGTGTTGTATTTTTGGATGCTATTGGCCGTAGCCATTAATATTCTTATTGGATTTGTAAAGTGTGTAAAATGTTAGTAAACTTTGTAATTAAATTTGAAAGCAATAATTGAAACACTTTTCTTAGTTAAATTATTTAACCAAGTATCGTAGTCAACTAAAGTGTGGTAATAGTAATATATACAAATAAATAACATTGATGAGACCGTTTGTAATTTCACATTATCTAAATACATATGAAAGTAATACGGTACTTACATAAAAAATCTATTTCTAAAATGTTTGTCTGCTGCTATCTGCTGAAAAGCCACTGTACCCATTTTTATGAGACTCACTGGCAGATAGCTAATGATATAAGGAGTATCTCGGGATATTTTTATTTGCGACTAGCTTTGCAATGCAATATTACCCGCGATTGTTGTTAGTACAATAACAAACGCGGGTAAAAATTCGGTACGCAGCTAGTTTGTTATAAAAGCTATTTTAAAAAAAAAACTTAACTTTTTATCATATTACACAGACAAATAATCAAAAAATATATATATATTGAACGACCTCACTGAAAAGAATTTTTTTTTTTAAGATTTAAATTTAGAATCGCATAGACAGCTTATTTTTTTTTATCGCACGCTCGTACACGTGTCATTAAGCCTAACGCCCTAACCATACGGGCTGTGACAAAGACAAGAACCATACTATCTACCAACATTGAGTATCTCTGTAAGCCAGGTTTACCGAAAAAGGATTAGTAGGATTAACTGGGCTTTTAGAAATCCTTTTTGTAAAAGGTAAGTATGATTAATATTGACGATGTACAATACCTTTTTAATGGTATTGACTTCTAATGCCTGAATAAGGAATTTAATTACTTTTTTTCAAGATGGCGGTAAAATATTTACCATGTAAAAGCTTATAAGAATCCCATATTTTTGAATAAAAGAAACCGTGTAATAATCAGCGGTTTAGATCGCGTAAATTTTTTTTTCTTACCTTTTTCAGTTTCCCACCGTGCATGATGGAGTCTGTTGCTTTCCTCAGTGGATGTATTTTATAATCAACTAACTTTTTCTCGCGGCTCCACATGCGTTTATTCGGTTATCGCGAA
>PKRV01004125.1:595875-768829 GCA_003709505.1 Hyphantria cunea
TTTGTGTCCGTTTCATGTATGTTTGTAATCATCCTCGCGACACAGGAATTTATATTCCTAATGCGGGAGTTGGCTTTTTAAAAAATATAAAAAAATTATATATAAAAAAAACCGTTTTCCAATGTCAAAATATTTTTTATTATTTAAAATTGTTTTAAAATTTATGAAATCTTCTCCTATATAGAGGTCAAAGTTAAAGATCAAATATAGCAAAAATTAGTTTAAGGCAATGTTTAGCGAAATAATAATATTATATGCTTGTATCGATAGTAGATGTATCGATATACGAGCGTCTGTTTCCTACGGGGTTGAGCAATATGTGAAGAAAGGGCAATTTTGCCACTTTTTTTCAAATCACCGACTAAATACGAGTACGGTCGTAGAGTCACGATAATTACAGTACGCTCGGTCGGGGCGGTGCTGCCCTTTCAGATAAGACCAACCTAAAATGTTCGTGCTGTCGAGTTTCGTTGATGAGTGCGAGACCGGAGGTTCGAAGAATGAGAAGACCACTACAGTGTGGGTCAATGCTGCATTGTTGCTTCGTCTGCATTCGAAATAAGTATAGTGGCTACCATTATTGGATTCTGCTCATGCTTTATATATTTTTAGGTTATAATTGTAAATTATGTCAGTTAATCAGGGCCTTATTATTATATGTGTTGGTACTTGCGATTAGCCGATGATGAAGTTATGGGAGCTTCTTTAAGCTGTGACTACGGGTATATTCTAAGCTATTGAAACTAATGATATTTTATTTTACTATATATATATCTATATATATATATATAGATTCAAAATTAATATTAATAGTTTTTCGGAATTTGCTACGATAGAAACCTTTACAAATCTTTTTAAACAATTCTAAACACAAAGATACATATTCAATTAAAAAATAAGTAAGGTAGTGTTAAGATTAAGCATGGATTCGTAAATTTTTACAACAACTTTTATATTCAAATGAGCCCAAATGAAATCAATGTCAATTATTTAAATACAACTGGAAATGAAAAGTTATTTAACTCTACATCGGCAATTAACCACTTATCAAGTTGTCAGCAGCGATTCACTAAAAGATTTATTACGCATATAAACAATTTATTTACAACCAAGCAAACGCGTTAATTGCAACGCGCATTAATCAAATTAAACACGATTCTGTATACGGCAGTATAATACGATAATTATGACGTAATAGTGGTGTACTTTGATTGTCTTTATACGAATCATTATACTGGTGTAATATCATTAATGTTGCGAAGTCCGGTAGTTGAGTGACCTGACACTCTTTTAATGATTGATTACCGTTTGCGGCACGGCAGTAAAATCGTATGCTCGAATGACAGGTGCGAGTGAGACACTCAATCAATCACCCTCATTTTTAATCAATTTACTTGCTCATCTATGAAATTGTAAGATTTATTAATGAAATTTTCCCGGTGTTATTGTTGATCCGTTAGCGGGTATTAAAAAATGGATAACGTTTTGGTACTGCTTAGCTAATATGTGTAATAACTGTAGGCGATTTTGAACTCCTCGGAGGAAATAAATTATTTTTCTTTATAATTTTCTATTTTGCTTTCTTAATCTATTTTAATATTGCAATGCATATTTATACGACTGCTTCAGTGGCGCAGTGGTAGCGAATGCGACTGCAGTGCAACAGGTCTCGGGTTTGATTCCTGAGTCGGGCCAAATGTTTGTATTAATCAACAACCCATAATGTCCCACTGCTGGGCTCGGGTGTCCTCTCAGGAGAGGGTTAAGGCCATACGTCCCCACGCTGGCCAAGTGCGGGTTGGGGACTGGCAAGACAACGTTGTGGCTACGTAATCTTACCGTTGGATGTTTTTAAGCCGCCCGAAGGCCTCCAACTAAGCTTCACGACTGTTATCCTATGATAACAACCGGGACCGACTGCTTAACGTGACCTCCGAATCACGGAGACGCTCATGGTAACGTGCCACCAGCGGTCACCCATCCAGGTACTGACCGCGCCGTCGTTGCTTGCCCTCGCTGATTGTTTCTAATCACCGAGTGCAACTGGGCTATGAGTGCAAATGTTTGTATGATCTGCAAATATTTGTTTCGGAGTTTGGGTGTTTCCTATGTATAATATGTATGTATTTACAAAAAAAAGTATATAAGTATTAATATCAGTTATCTAGTACCCATAGTACAAGCTCTGCTTAGTTTGGGACTACATGGCGTTGTGTGTTAAAATGTCTGAACATATTTATTTATTTATTATTTATACGTCTTTTCTAATAAGATAAACTAAATAAACTGTCAACCTTTAAGGAAAAGTAAAAAAAAAAACTTTGTCTTTGTTTGTTTATGGATAACATTCGTATTCACAGTACGTTGCACAGAAACTATATCCGATATTAAAAACAGAACACGATCGCATTATATTACATTGTTATTCTGAAACACTACAATGTTCAATAGTTGATGGCGAAAAGCTTTATTGTTGATTGTTAGCGGAATCATAAATCCTCAGGGTTGACACTATAGGTTATTAAAAAAACCGGCCAAGTGCGAGTCGGACTCGCGTCCGTTGGGTTCCGTGAAAACCTGTAGGAATATAATTAAGTAAGTTTTAGTATTTATATTTCTAAAATGACGATTTATGAAAGTAATTATATGTTGTAACTAAAAATTTATGCTTTTCCAAAATTTTCCTTCATACCTACTTACCTACTATATACCTGTGCTATAAGACGTTGCTTCGTACCAATTTTCAAGATTCTGAAACGATTCTGTTCACGGAAAGTATCCCTGTAGGTTTTGATTCCCTTGCAAGTGTCGAAAATTTGCAGCATAAACGGTTGTATCTTTAGATTGCGTTGGCTTAGAAGTTTGATTTTTCACAACTCCAAGGGATTGTAGACCTGAATATTTAATATAAACTTCAGATGAATACCTCTGCGGTGCTGAGAGGTCTTGACAGAGAGATGGACAACACAGTGACCCTATAAGGGTGCCGTTTTTTCCTTTTGAGGTACGGAACCCTAAAAGCAAAAAGATAAAAAGCTATATCTGACCCGAGCAATAATTCTTAAGCAAATTATAAACTTCCAATCGCATTAACATCTAGCTTCAAAATTCAGGAGACTTTCTAAGGTGAAACTGCAGGTCCTCTCTCACAGTCACCCCTGTTTACCCGACCGAAGAGATGACACTTAATTTCCCTTTCACTAAACCCACATCGGCGACATCCCTTACTTTACATAATGAATTCCTACCAACCCCGTGGGTTTTCACAAATTCGAATAAAGATTATGATGATATGAAAGGTATCTTTTGTTTTTAACGTTTCCTGTTAAGTCAAAACCGATCGTTAAATGAGGATTTCTTAATTTTCCCAAACTCTTTTTGATTATTTTTAAGTCCAAAAAATCGTTTGCTTTAAACGCATGCGATGCAGCGATGTTACTAAGTCTGAATAGAGTTAGAATAGAATATACTTTATTGTACACCAATTGATGCAGTTATATGTATGAGCTTAACAATGTAATGACCATGTACAAGGTGGCCTTGTCGCTAAAAGCAATCTCAAGAGTTACCACAAGTATGTCAGTATTGTGTACACTTTAACAGAAACTCGAAGAGAGTATTGATATAATCTTGGGTCTACTAAGGTCGTTCCAGGGTTTTTCTTCAGGGTTCTAGGGTGCACCTGGTTCCTCAGCTCCTAGTACCCGCGATGGCGTGCGGTTTTAGTCGGTTCAAGTCCGATGTGCTACAGTAGGTGGTATCCGAGGGGATTTCCGCACGGGAAGAAAAAAAAGTGCGTGCGTACAACGTACACATGTCGGAAGTGAAACTTCTTAGCTCTCTCCCACCTCTCGCTCCTTGGCACTGTGCGTGATACGACAATCGCTCACTTGCTCCCTACTCTCACTCCATCGCTAGTTGCTTCATGCTACGTTCGCCCTGTCTTACTCTCTCTCAATCGGTCTGGATCGCTCTTTCTCTCTTTTTCGATACTTCCGTTGCATACTTGCGTGACGTTACATTTGTAAAAAATTTAGCCTCATGCGCCTAAAGAAGTTTCACTTTAAAAAGGTCTGCTAAGATCAGCTTTCAGGACTTAGTCTAAATAAAATCACCTGAAATTAGTAAAAATGTTATACAGTCTTTTCATTCTTCTTATGGTCATTTAGATTCGATACTGTATAAACCTTTAAAAATATTTCTAATAAATTTTCATGACATTATTATATTTTAATAGAATAACGTTGATGATGTTGAAATAGACTTGACTGCGAGTATGAGTCGTTGCTGCAGGCTTTCCACTTCGGTGGTGAGTCTGTAACAGTGACTCGTGTGCACGGATCAAGATGTTCTTGTTTTGTTTTATTTTAATTTTTATTTTGTTTGTAAAACTAGAGTAATAAAACTAACATAGTCTTGAGAATAATTGTTACTAACACATTGAGCCATGTTGCTTGATGAAATAAATAATAATTATTATTATGACATAATTGTAACATAACAATAACTTTACGTAAACTCCGATGGAATATTAATTGTGACTATAGCCGGTGCATCATGGCTAGTCAATTCAAAACGTTTAAACACTATTACTATAGCTTAGACAGCCTTATTGAACTTTGCAAGTTTGTTTTTTTTAAATAATTATAACATCACTACATCAAATTATAAAACAGTATATTAAAATAAAGATCTATATAGTATTATGAAACTATTTTCATTCGTAACCGGGTACTAGGGAAACAGAAATGTGTAGAAGTATTTGAACAAATCAAAGTACCTTTTTATATTCTCGAATTTAGCGTTCATACCAAGAAAAATACTTTTTCCATTTTGTGCCGGCGTGTTCCGTTGGTTCACTCGTTCGTTTTGGCCAACGGGTTGTCATCTGAAATCTTGTGTAGAATGAAATCCGCCCAAGACTTGGCACGTCTCTCGCTAGCTCATTAGCTGAACGTTTCCGAACATGTTCGATTCGACGAAGGTATATCTGTTTCGGACGCAGTGTTTAAGTATCTGATGACAGCTGTGAAACTTCTGGTGTGATTAAGGGTTTCAATCTTTTGTTGAAAATATAGGTATTTATTTTCACTTAAATATCTAAATAAAATCAACTACCTCGGGCACAGAGGTAGTGTATGCGACTGATGTGCCACCGAGGCAGTTGAATTTCTCGGGTTCGATGCCCGGGTTGGACCAAATGTTTGTATGATCTGCAAGTATTTGTTTCTTAGTTTGGACTTTTTCTATGTATAATATTTATGTATTCACAAAAAATATAAATGTATATCAGCTGTCTAGTACCCATAACATAAGTTCTGCTTAGCTTGGGACTAGATGGTGATGGTGGTGATGGCTGGATCTTGTGTTTGTTTGTAATTTTTGTCTGTCTGTCTGTTTACCTGCTCCGGCTAATCTCTGGATCGGCTGGATCGGTTTTGACGGCTCTTTCTCTGCAAGATATCTTACATGGGACAACACTTTGTGTGATCCATAAATTGTTGTTCTAAGTCTGGGTGTACTTTGTGTCCGTTTCATGTGTTTGTAAAGATCCCCGCGACACAGGTATTTATATTCGTAATGCGAGAGTTGCCTTTTTAATAAAAATATAACAAAATAACATTAATATACTAAACTTCTATTTTATTTTATAGAAATACACAGTGACAGACATTAGATTTACATTATATGCAGTATTTGGCTTTATTCACTGGCACAGTTGCCAATCTTCCAAATACTTACGATTACATTTATCTAAGAGGCCTGTGGCTTCTTGGCGGTAGGCGTCACGCGTCGCTACCTGATCGGGGGTTGAACCTCCCTTAGAAAACATTGATACCGTTTTACGGGTCATTGCTTAACGTTCAACTTGAATGGATCTGGAATGAGAGATAAATTGACGAACTGGTTAGTGATGATTTTAATATCTGATGGTTCTTTATCGTTACGATCACACCCCATTCGGTAAATGAATCATCTATATATATAACGAGGAATGTGACTGACTGACTAAGATCCCCAGAGATTAACGCACAGCCCAAACCGCTGAACCTAGAATCCTGAATTTTGCCTGTAGGTTCTTTATATAATGTAAGTGATGAAAATATCTACTTTTGCGCGAGTGAAGCCGCAGGCAAAAACTAGTGTATTATATAATATTTTCCACATCCTACGAAAATATTAACGAAATATACCTGATGCAAAGAAATTACGAAATTATGCTAAGAAAATATTACAACATATTTACAAGAAAAAGTTATCAAACTTTGACCCAACTATGTATAAACTTTGTATGAAATTTATGTAGTCTATGTCAACGCATTGTTGCGACTCTACTGACACCTCACTCATTTTAAGCACTACGGTGGAACATACAAACTTAAATACCCACAACTATTACACTTCTTTTGGCTTCGCCGTAGTCCGGTAGAAAACACACCGTTTCCACTGTGGGAGAGCCACGCTTCGGCATACATAGACCGGCTCGACCGGAGTACATGCGCTGTGTTTCACCGAATGAGCGAGGATACCGGAGGCCCATACCCAAACCTCTCCCTCCATCCTCCTTTCCACCCCCCAAAGGCCAGCCACGTACTTGTGTCGCCTTTGGTAGTGTGGGTCTTCGTGTTCATTAATCGTTGACTATCAGGCGCTACGTCTGCTCATCTGCCGCTTATTCCATAAAAAAAAGAAAAGAGATAAGTGCCTTTTTTATAACTTACTTCGTCTCCATGCCATATAGACTCCAAATAGCTTTTATGAAACTTTTTTAAAGCAGTACATTGCTTCTTTCTCTTAGTAGGTGACCATTAAATATAAGGAACATATCAAGTCTACGGTTTATACTTATAAAAAGAAAAACAAAAACCTTAAATTTCTTTCAGCAGGTAGGTATTATTTACAGTACCAAAAGCAAATACTCATAAAGCCACATATCATAGCCATTCAAAGGAAACGTAAAATAAAATAAAATGCCTATGACTTAAAGCTCCGCAATTTTCCCGAATGGGATCCCTCTACGAACCTTCAAAGGCTTCTCTAAGCCGACACTTCATTTTCCTTAGCCCTTTTGTATGACACGCGTTCGGTTGTGGAGCACAAATAATACGACGCAATATGGGAATATGAAATTTCGATCACAGGGATTATATTACATGTCGTACCCACACAGGTAGTATTATGGGATATAAATTCAAGATTTCTCGATAACTTAGGCAGTAATGGTAAATAATCAGGTAGTAAATATACATTTTGGTTTAATCACGGGTTCAAATACGAGACAAGATAATACTACAGTTGCCCGTTTATATTTAGCAATTTTTAACAAGTAATGTTTAAAAATAACAAAAATTAAATTAATTTTACACACGATCTGTATGTAACCTCCTCACAATACTTGCCGTATCGAGATGTACTGCTATCTGCATCAGGCCCTGATTGTTAATTATCCTTTTTTAAAAATCGTATTAACATTTTTAAATATATAAGAAAAGAAGAAAACATTGTATATATATTTGAAAATAGTTGACTACCGACTACGGGCACATGGACCAAAGAAACCGATGGTTAGGGCTCCAAAGACAGGAATCTCCTTATTGAACGGGATATCAAGGAGAAACTTATGTACAGCAGAAGACTGTTACCGGCTGTTAACGATGTATAGTAACATCATCTTCGTCTTCCTCACTTTTGTTATTCCCAATATTAATTGGGGTCGGCTACTAGTTCAACCGGGTTTACCTAAATATCAATTTTTGCACGGAGCGACTGGCAACGCACCTCCGCAACCCTAAGGGCGAACTGAATTCGTAGGTTGAACTAGTTTTCAGTATATTGGATAGTATTTAGTATTTCCATTACCATTTAGGTGCTTCGGTTACTATATATGTATAACGATGTATGTAACCGTAGCACCCAAATGATTGAACTAATCTTTGTAAGTTCAATAAGCGTGTATTATAGTTCACAAATTGTATAAATTGTTACATTTTCCCTACAGATTTTGTATCAAATAAAGTACAAAATTGTCTACCCAGTCTAGAAAATCTTTAAAAACAAACATGTTTTAAAGGTGGGGTGAAAAATTCAAATATACCAAGGAAAACAAACAAATGAACGCAGATCAAAGGAAATTATATTTAATAACCTGAAACATCTTGAAATGATCATTTGGATTAAATTTAAAGCAACTCACCTACAGATAAACAGAATACAACATTACCCAATTAATTCTAGCGTCGCCTCGTCTCTTAAAATGGAAGTTTCACTAACTTGAAATGAAGGCATCGTAAGCAAAATCAGTCGTTTAACAAATCGATCATTATTATCTGCTGACGATCGTCTGACTCGCTTCAAATTTATGGAGTATTATCTAAAATTTCCTTCGAAAAGGATTCCTATTGATGGATTACGGCTTTAGAGATTAGGCTAAAAACTTTATTACTCGTTTCAACCGATTTTATGATTTATAAAGTCGACTGACAGGAGTTCATTTTATATGTGTGTTATATCTATCTATAGTGATTCTTTAAACGCACGCGTGTGTTGTAATCCATATTTTTGTTCTAAATGTTAGTATCGTACTTTTTTGACTGCCTCGGTGGCGTAGTGGTAGCTAATGCGACTGCTGTATTTGAGGTCTCCGGTTCGATTCCCGGGTCGGACCAAATGTTTGTATGATCTGCAAATATTTGTTTCCGAGTTTGGGTGTTTACTATGTATAATATGTATGTATTTAGAAAAAAAAGTATATATGTATTTATAACTACTACTACTAGGTAGGACTGGGTGGCGTTGTGTGTTAGATGTACGAAATGTTTATTATTTATTATTATTTATACTTAATAATAACAGGATAAAGGTAAGTTTGTTTGTTACGCTTTCACGCAAACTACTTAACTGATCAACATGAAACTTAGTATACATATTCTTGGAGGTAGTAGAAGTTACATAGGATACTTTTTATTTAATACGAGCAAAGCCGCGCGCGAAATCTAGTACATTAAATCCAAAAGTAACTATGTCCGTCTATTACGCTTTCACGGCTTAATTGCTGCATTAATTTTAATAAAATCTGGCATGGGGATACTTTGATTTTTGAGGAAGGACATAAGAAACCAACACGCAGTGGCCTTCTTTGGCTCAGATATTGATGATGACACATCAATGACGGTTTTATATTACATTGTTTTTTTTATAGAATAGGGGACAAACGAGCAGATGTATTGCCTGTAAGGGTAAAAAGATAAAGTGCGTTGCCGGCCTTTGGGTGATGAGGAGGTCGATGCGGGGAGGGGGTTGAGGTACGTGCCTTTGGTATCCTTACTCACTCGGTGAAATACAGCGCAAGCGCTGTTTCACACCGGTTTTCTGTGAGGACGTGGTATCACTCCCACGGTAAGATTTAAAAACCTGGAAAAAGACAACCTCAAATACTATCAATATTTGTTATGTAGATTTCTAGTATAGGTATCTATTTTGTTTTAAATTTCTTCGTCACCCTCATTTTTTTCGGTGGGATCCTATTAAGGTGTTCACTCAACCGTATTTTAAAGTGTAAACAGAGCAAAACACAATTAATCAACGTCTTTGGTACAGCCATGCGCAATTACCTCACTTCGGTAAAATAAACACACCAAATGAAATAAGGGAAATTAACGGAAGCGGGTGTGCAAATTACTTCAAAATTACACATAAAGCTTTGCACATATTTTGCAAATAATTTGTGACTAATAATAGGCAATGATACAGAATGCCAGATATCCATAAATGGAAAAATAAATATATCTCTAAAATACGTGTTATAATTCTTACGATTGCCAAATGTAATTATTTTGTAGTTTTAATTAGATCAAAGTAAATAAAACTTCACTTACACACCTGATAACTTCTTTCGATAAATATATCTTCAACTGACTTAAAAAAAGGAGGAGGTTATCAATTCGGGTGTTTTTTATGTTTGTTACCTTATAATACGGGTACCTTTGACTGGGTGAATCGGTTTTGATGATTCTTTATTTATTTGAAAGTTGGTCCTTCTTGTGTGATACGATTTCAATTTGATCCACTTCTTGAAGTCGGTTTTATTTTTAAATTAGCGAATATTTTAAATAGCTTGGAGTCATGAGATATAAGAAAAAATCTTGACGAATCTGTTGTAGATGATTTTCCGAGTAGAGAAATTGTACAAGTGAGCTTGTCTATTTTGTACAATTTCTGGGAACATTTCTGGGAAATCATCAACATGAACCGCTTTAATAACTGCTGCTCTGCTGACTGCTCTTGCGACATAACTCTTTCCTGTGAAATGACGATTTCTAACGAATGACGCTATTCATTTGAAGAAGAATAAACAATCTTCTTTTTAAATACATAATATCCTGCTTTCTCTCTCTGATAGCCCATACAGAATTTCTAGGCGCTTAGTAAGCATACAAAAGATTAGCCACAATGAATTTGCCTAGCTACAGTATGTTCCGAAATGACAAGAATAGTCTACCTTGGAGAATAAGTGTATCCCATACCTACTCTGAACTTTATCCTTCGGTTAAGTTGTTATTAATTTTGTGCGTGAATGTGTTTACTTCGAACTTTTAAATGGAGATTTGCGGTTCTCAGTAGGAGGTAAGTAAATTATTTCGGCAAACATTGAAATTGTTTCGTTCGAGTGTATTGTATGTAAAAACAGTTTTGGGGTTTAATACAAAAGATGCATTACATTATACATTGAACATTCACCTTTTACATGGTATAAGGGAATTGTTCGTGTTATTTTCGCTGTTTATTTTGTTTGTGAGCATGTTTACGACGCATGTATGTGACGATGGATTTTAGATAGCATTTTTTGTTAGCGAAATCATACCGAGTCCCATATTTCAGAGATAAGCTATTACTAGTTAGTACATTTTACTTAGAATGTATGTTCGCTTATTATTCACGATTTGAAGAAAATTATTTGCTGAAGTTGTCCTGGTAAAACAAATATGACTGAACACTGAAACGAATACCTTATATTTATATGTGAAAGAAATGCAGAAAATTGAGAAAATTACTCAATACTGGTAGTGGTCGCCTACTATACTCGTAAACCATTATCCTTTTATTTTTTTAACTTTCTGAACTGTTCCTTCATATAAACTTAAAGTATGCCAAATTTCAGACTCCTACGTTAGCATAATTTTCGTAGAAAGGGGTACAATGTTTTTTTTACGTATTCATATATAGATGTGTTATAAAATTAATTTTAAAACTATTACATAAAGCTATAGAAAGCCAGTAGAATTCATTTTGTTTTATACCTCTGTTATTTTTTATACCTAACAAAGCTTATTTTTACACCTAAGAATAAGAAGAGATTAATTTTACAAGTTTAAGTCAACAAGCAATAAAATTTTGTATTTAAAAAAACTTTTTGAATACAAGCTCTTATTACTTGTTATTTATTAGAAACAATGACTTCTTGTGAATGTAGTCCAGTAATATGTACGCCGCCATTTTGTTACGGCGGCCATTTTCTGTTAATAATAATACCGAAAAAAAAAACATTCTTTCAAAACAATTGAAATTCTACTATTCGACTTAATAACATATTAACCAGAAAAAGGAACTTATGTCAATTGAGAGTGATATAATCCCTTAATAGATATCAGCATGAGTTTCCCGTAACTGATACTAAAGTGCATGGAGTGTGCTTAGTGTTAGACAAGTCGTGATAACAGTCGAGGCAGAAGATCGGCGTTATCTCCACGAGGTCGGTCGATACTCTTACGTGACGAGAATTTGCAAGCAGGGTCGAGCTTCCACTGCAACAGAGATAAAAGCCGTTTTAAATGAAGATTAAGAAGGAACGAGGGCAACAGTATTTAGTTGCAAGTCACTGTCTGATGACGGTATTAAAAATTGAAAGTCCCATGAGAAATATATCTACAAAGTTTATTAACATTTATTTATTCAATTTCTACATAAACTAATTACAGGTTTGAAGTTATCGATGGTTTCCGAACTAATCCCAAGGCTTGTATCGCGGCAAATTAAATTAAGAACGTTCATTTCGTTCACGCAAAAACAACTGTCTGGTATCAGATGAGTTCAGTGACAACATTAAATTATTGTTGGGATCCCATCTATCGTTAATTAAAATGATATCCTTATAATTCGATTACAAAGGAAGGTATAAACATTCTCTTGTATAGGGGGACATTCGATATGGTTAAAGTCAATTCTACTAATCCTGCTATTAATCTATATATTAATACGTGAAGCAAATGCTTTGGATCCCTTTTTACAAAAAATTGCATGGACGGAGGATTATGAAATTTGGCACAATTATAGTTTATATGTAGGAGAAGTGCAGAACGCTAATATTTTTCAATAATAATGCTTATAAAGTACATTAAAACAACAAATAAAACATTACACATACTACCATGCATTTGACATACACATACACAAATTTATTTATGTCAAAGTCAAACTAAAAAGATGATTATTTTTTGTCTATACTGTCATACTGAATGTCAAGAGTAGCCATTATGAAATCTTGGATTAAAGACGTATACGCCTTTGACAAAAGAAATTCTAAATAGTTCTAAATAAAAATTTAATATAATTATGGTCGAATTTCGACCTCTAGGCGCCCACTATTTATTATAATTTTACAGTAATATAGCTCCTACATATTACATAGATTTTCGTGATACATACGACTGCCTCGGTGGCGCTGTCGTAGCGTTAGCGACTGCTGTGCTTGAGGCCTCGCCAACATTTGGATCAAACGTTTGTGTGATTTGCAAATATTTGTTTCGGAGTTTGGGTGTTTTCTATGTATAATAAGTAAGTCTTTACAAAAAATGTATCTGTGTATATAAATGTATCTGTATCAGTTTTCTAGTAACCATAACACAAGCTCTGCTTAGTTTGGGACTAGATGGCATTGTGTGTTAGATGTCTGAAATATTTATGAAAAAAAAATATTTATATTTAACATACACGCGAGTAGAGCCGTGGGCTAATGGTTGGCCATATTTCTTTCGAGTTAATGAAATATTGTAGTTCATTTTCAGTTCTAAAATAATGAGTAAGAAGTTTCCAAATCATAATTACTGTAATAAACTAAAATTATTTACGTACATTAATTATTATTTTTGTGTAAAGGCTTTCGCCGTTGGTGCGCTAGACGTTTTCTGTATAAGTTTCATGACGATGGATTGGTTTAAACGCGAAAGCGTTACAAACAAACACATAATCGTATTTGTAACATGAGTTACACTTTTGTTTTATATTTAACTGCAAAGTGTATTGGACTCGTAAAATTTCTTTTTCTTATATATAAGTAACAAAGTGTTAGGTTCTATACAGTGTGTACGGATGTTTGTTATCTCTTCAAGCTCGAACGGCTAAATTTATTTTTAACCACAGACGTAAAAATAGGGGTGTTATAAGTTCGATGTCGATGTCTGTCTGTCTGTGGCATCGTATCTCTCAAACGGATGAACGGATTTCGATGCGCTTTTTCATCTGAAAGCCAGTTTCTTTGCGGTGGTTCTTAGGTATGTTTAGTTAATATCGGTCCTTCAGTGTAAGAGTATGAGCTCTTTTCCAAAACGATGTAAAGCATTTTTGGCTTATCATTACTCGTTTAAGAAATTGCAAATTGGATTTTTTATTTTTTTTATTTAAGCTTTTAATAAAATTTGGTATGAAGGCACACTTCCATACAGGTTACTATCCAGGTGGAGGCAAGCTTCAACCTGGATTTGCAAAGAGTTTTAAAACCAAAATTAAACAAGCTTCTTAAACAGCCGCACAAACACATATTCTTCATAATCTTCTGTTCACACAAAGTAAAAGACAATTTAAACTCACAAATCTACTCACTAAAGCACTCAATAATGAGCCATTTAAAGAAATAAACATATTAATAATAGTCATAAGTAAAGCTCTGCTACTAACTTATGTACGAACGTAGAGCGTGAACAACAGAATCGGAACAAATAGTTTTATCTATGTAGGGACAATGGTGGATGTGGGCTGTGCTATGCAGATGGTGATGTAACGATATCTGTCGATCTTTTTGTGATCACCTTTGAATAAAATAAATTCCCAATTCAAAATACGGTTCAAATCTCGAAATGAAATAACAAATAAAATCGTATATAGAAAATTTTATTACTTCGCTAAAGTGAATCGAAAATAACTCGGTGGCCTCCTTGTCTTCAATGAGCCACTTATTGTAAAAATGTAATAAAAATATTACTTTCATGAAATGAAAGTAAATTAATATTTGAAGACGAAAGCAAAGATTGAATGGGTTTTATATATTTTTGTTAATTATTTATATATAATAAGATAACTGTATTGATCATAACATTAACTCTATGTGTGTTTCTTATTAATAATTACCACCTTTTTTTTTCATACTTAATTATGGTTATAAACATTTGAAAAAAACTACGTTCACGTTATATTTTATTTATCGTGTATGTATCACTATTTTACGCGTATATATCCACAATATGCCCAAGCTTAGAGTTATCTAGGCAGTAACAGTTGTGCGAGGTGATTAAACTAATTGCCTGCTCATTGCTCAGGAGGTGCTTCCAGCGGTCACTGACCCCGACACGTGTTTTTACCTTCAACTGAACAATTTTGAATGTGTGTCATAGAAAGTTGGTGGTTTGTGGTTATGATGAAGGCGTATGTAGTATGTATTAATCCAATAAGAAAACTAAAGTTTCGATTCCTCTTTCTTTTTACCCGACTGCGAAAGGAGGATTATATTTTTCGAGTTTATGTATGTATGTATTTTATGTATGTGTGTATATTTCTTCGGCACGCCCTAGAGCCTAAACGGCTTGGCGTATTTTTACGTGAGTGGTGTCAATAGATTTGTCTTAGTCGTGGGAGTGATACTAGGTACATCAAAATTAAAAAAAGCAATATTGAGGGTTTTTGGCGCCAAAAAGTAATCCCAAAAAATGACTTCATAATAAATCATTTGTGGTATCAAAATAAAGAAATTTTAATGGTGATATCGAATATATATAACGAAAATTAATAAAGGTGACAGATATTGTCGCAGCCGGGGTTTTTTTTTTAAATTTTCATGTATGACCTCTTTCCCTTCATTTAACTTAATCATCACTACATAGTATAAAACAACGGTTGGCCTAGTGGTTTCAGTGGTCGCCACACCGCTTCCTACTGCGCCAAGTGTTGTGGGTTCAAATCCTACATGGGACAATACTTCGTGTGATCCATAAATTGTTGTTCTAATCCTGGGTGAACTTTGTGTCCGTTTCATCGTTTCATGTATGTTTGTAAAGATCCCCGTGACCCAGGAATTTATATTCCTAATGCGGGAGTTGTCTTAAAAAAAAAGTCGCTTTCTCTGTCCCTATATCCCTATGTATGCGTAAACCTTTAAAACTACGCAACGGATTTCGATGCGGTTTTTTTAATAGATAGAGTGATTAAAGAGGAAGATTTATCTGTATAAACTAGCTTAATTCCGTGGCGTTGCCCGCTGTTACAATAGCGAACGCGGGTAACACCGTGGGGCTCAGCTTGTACATGATAAATGATCTATCAATTGTAGTACCGTTTTGCTTTAGGGTTTGATCCCATAACAATTACATTTTTATATATACACCTATCCTATTATTCACTGTATGACTGCCTCTGTGGCGCAGTGGTAGCGAATGCGACTGCTATGCTAGAGGTCTCGCGTTCGATTCCTGTGTCGGACCAAATGTTTGTATGATCTGCACATATTTGTTTCGGAATTTGGGTGTTTTCTATGTATTATATGTATGTATCTACAAAAAAAGGATATAAGTATTAATATCAGTTGTCTAGTACTCATAGTACAAGCTCTGCTTAGTTTGGGACTAGATGGCGTTGTGTGTTAAAATGTCTGAATATATTTATTATTATTATTATTTTGAATATGCTGTAATGCCTGAGTAGGTATTCAAGGTGTGAGAACCTAAAAATGTAATTCTAATTTACACTTTTAATCACAAACACAATATAAATTTCATTTCACCATTCGGTCTTTGAAACAAACTCAAGTAACGTATTGAAACGTCTACACTCCAGTTTTAATACTGAAGTATAAATCGGGTGAAGGCAGAAAAGTCATATTTAAATGCCACAGCTGGAACACAGCTGTCTTTTTTTAGGGTGTTAGACACCTCACCCCATGAAATCGTTGAAACTGTTTATCTTTCATGTAATACGAACACTATTGTATTTGAATATCTGACTTTTAAAAAGAGTGGCCATGAGTTTCTTTGCCAGTGTTCTTCTCATTAGGCCCTACGCAGTTTGGAAACTGGAAGTTATGGATCGACACAGGCAGGCAGTGGATTTAGGTGTTTTCACCTTGACAATACAGTACATACGAGTAGGTTGAGTCTGTTTGTGTCGATCGTTGATTTTAACGTTCATAAATGTCACTTAGTGTCTTAATTGAAAAAATGATTTTGAATTTGAATTTGAAAACGGTTCCGACAGTTTCTTAAGTAATCGGGAAATCGAACATTTCAAGAACAAGAATTTCGAAACACAAACAATATTTTTTTATTTAATTGCTGACAAACGAGCAGGTGTGTCGCCTGATGGTAAGCGATTACCACCGCCCATGTACACACGCTACACCAGAGGCGTCATAAGTGCGTTGCCGTCCTTCGGGGATGGAGGATTGGTTGGGGTATGGACCTTCGGTGTCCTCACTCACTCGACGAAATACAGCGCAAGGGCTATTTCACACCCGTTTTCTGTAAGGCTGTGGTGTCATATTCATGCCGAAGTGTGGCTCTTGTATGACTATATGAATAACATATATTTAAATATCTTACACATTTCACACGCGGCCTCTAGTCCCAAGCTAGACAGAGCGTGTACTTTGGTAACACAACTGCTGATAAAGATACTTATATATTTCGTAATATAAAATCTATACAAATAAATAAAATCGAAGTGTCCATTTGTAACTTCAAACTAACAGTGTTTCACTAACAGTCTTATATTTTTTTTTATTATTGTTGCTCTGTCCGTCTGCTTGTACCGGCTAATCTCTGAAACGGCTCGTGATTTTAAAGGACTTTCATTGTTTGTTAGCTGAGCTCACGTGACAAATATGTAAATAAAGTTCAAATGAGTTTTAAAGTTTTTTTATTATATAAGCAATTTGCTGCAAGAATCGTAGTTACTGCGATGCTTCCTACTGTGCTGAGTGTTGTAGGTTCGACCCCCACAGAGGAACACTTTGTGTGGTCCACAAATTATTGCTCTGCGCCTGGGTGTTCTTTCGTGTCTGTTTCATATGTTTGTATAGTCCCTTACGACACAGGAGATATTCCTATTACTGCGAGAGATATGTCTTTTTTAAATCAATCAATCAACAACCCATAATGTCTCACTGCTGGGCCCGGGTCTCCTCACCACGCTAACCAAGTGCGTGTTGGGAACTGGCAAGACTACGTTGTGGCTACGTAATCTTATCGTTAGATGTTTTTAAGCCGCCCGAAGGCCCCCAACTAAGCTTCACGACTGTTATCCTATGATAACAACCAGGACCGACTGCTTAACGTGACTTCCGAATCACGGAGACATTCATGGTAACATGCCACCGTCGGTCACCCATCCAGGTACTGTGCGCGCCGCCCTCGGTGATTGTTTCTAATCACCGACTGTAACTGGACTATGTGCGCCTCTTGTCTTTGTTAATATCTTTTTTTAAACGGAAATTCTATTAAGAAGAAAATCGAACAAGTTGCATAAATAACTATCATCTACATCCATGTTATAAATCCTCTGTAAAAGTTTCTGAAACAGCTAGCTTATTACCAACATTAAAACATCCTGTGTCATAGCAACCATAATAACATCCAAACGAGTATTATAATATTGTACTAAATTTCATAATATAACTCCTTTTTCAAAAAAAGAACATTGTTAGGCACGCGCTTTTCACTACCTTAGCGCCGTATTTAAAAAAAAGAACTGTTTTTCGAATTCACGTTGCATCCCGCCATTTTTGTTCGATATTAGTATTGCAAAAATGTATTACTTTGTTATTTGCAACAATTAGTGATAGAGTGAACTTCTTATACAAGATTCATATCATGGGTGTAGATAAAGTCTTGTATGCAACTGTACATAATTGGGAATTAATACACTCATGTGATAATAGTATCACACGAGTATGTGATGTGATAAACCAACATTCGTGTTTAAATACGCCTCACATCAACTGCCATTAACTGTACGCTTATGAACATATGGATTTCTTCTCGTTTTGTCCTTCTTCACTACACATAAGAAGATAGAAAGAAGACTTAAAAGAGATCCTGTACTTACCTACAGGATTTCTTTTAAGTCTTGTTTCTTATCGCAGTGACGTTGTCCTGCATAGTAATTAATAACAAAATTAAATAATTAATTAAACTAAGAGACAATAAAGTAAGACCATTGATTAAGTCTCACCTAACCATTATTCTCAATTTGTAACACTCAAACCTATGTATTTACGGTAGGTACAGGCAATAAATTCATAGACCCGCAATTCTCGTAATTCATAAATCAGATTTCGCCATACGTTCGGTAATATTGTGCAGTATCGAGTGTCGCAATATTAATTAATCGAGACATACCTAGTTATATGTACCGATTTAAATTCAAATTGAACGCAGGGTGAACGAAATTAGATTATATTTTAACAAATATGTGGTTGGATGAAAATCATAAAGTGCTGAGATATATTTTTTTGTGGGAAAATGATTTAAAATGGTTTAGATTTAATAAAAGGTTGGTTTGTGGTGTATTAAAATAATGGTACTGCAGTGGTGAACGCTTTATTGTGGAATAAAAGGATGTCGTTGTTCGTACAGATACAAATGGAGAAATAAACGTCACACTAGCTAGACGATCATATTTGGTGCGAGGTGATGAGATTTACAATTCTTAAGATCATCATCAACTGCAGGCAGTTCCACTCCACTGCTGTACTCGTCTTTGGTACAAGTTTATTTCACGTATTACTCTAGTTTGTTATTTACAAGATATACCTATACTTATTTTAGTTAACAACCTTTTCGCAGTCCATGTTCAAAATGTAAATCTACGTAACAATATTTTACAATCAATCTATAAAAACAAAAAAATTCAGTGTCTTTTTGTACAGGTACATTTACAAAAATATATTTGTTTACAATTTTTATCTGTATGCCGGTCTGTCTGTCTGTTTGTTCCGGCTAATCTCTGGAACAGCTGGACCGATTTTGACGCGACTTTCACTGGCAGATAGGCGATGATATTATTAGTAACATAGACTACTTTTTATAAACTAGCTTTAACGGTTATTGCTTTACCGCGGGTAGCGCCGCGGGGAGCAGCTGTTAACTTATAAAATGACGCTTTCGACATGCAAAAGCAAATCACCTATTGAAATCGATGAATTGCCTAATAGGCAATTCATCGAATTCAGGATTTCATTGACTGCGTTACTTTACTTTACTTATAAATCCGAAAGATACCTTGTATTCTTGAAATTCTAAATATCGTAAGAGTACAGCTAAAAACTGACAACCTTTTATGTTAGAATGAACAAAGTCGTAAAACGATGGCTATTGGAAATGATATATTTCTGAAAGTAGACATTGTGATGACTCCTTCTGTGGTAAATAATGTGGTCGTAAATTTGGAGCGAAGTGTAACGAGCAGCATTGTTGAGCCACGCGAGGTATGAGTCGGCGGTCTTATATTGTCGTGTACGAGGCCAGAGAAATAGGTACATTTGTAATATATTGTCCTGAGATCTACTAATCAAAGTTATCTATAAGTAAGAGTATGCGGAACTTGGTGTGTCTGTAATACTGTCATTCTTAAATATGTTTTGTAAGTTATTATAGTGAATCTGTAATTTTTTTAACCGTGACTATTAGAAAGATATATAGATACGTGATACGTAGAGATATTTCTTTTAATTTAAATATACATCTGTGAAAGCTGTAATTATTTTCTAATAAGAAATGAGGTTAGATCATTGTTTGCGAATCTGAATAATAACGCTTTAGCTTATATTTTAAATGAAAATTTAGGAAGTTTCAGAAACAATTTAATAGAGCTTACTATTAGGTGAGATGAGGTAAGGTATTTTATATCAAAACCACAATAACTTGTGACATTACATGTATATTTTGTAACATATCAAAGCCAACATCGTAGACCTAAACTTATCAACTAGTTTTTATAATATACACGTACCCAAATTTCAAATATCATTGCAATTACGACAAACTTAATGGCTGAGAGAAAGCACTCGAATAACAATTAACTCGACTCTATACAAAAGCCGGGCGCCCTACCCAAGACTACATTAATTTTGTTTCAACAAGAGACACATAATTTCACTCTAATTCAATAAACTCTTAACTCAATTTACTAGAAGACCGCTTTTGTTTGTCATAATGTGATTCGCGCCCATCCAATGGCGATTTGTAACGATTTTAATGTAAGAATTATAGCTTTGTGTGCACTCCCCCTCAGAGCCCACCAGCTATTGTGTTCGAGTGTATTATAATCATTGATTTATTTATAACGCCATCACGGGCGACACGATTCTGCAATACAAAATTCCCTTGAGTGTGAATACATTAGACTCATGTCAAAACGTTCCATTTACGAATGTTTAAGAACAAAAAGTTTCGTTAAATGTCTTAAATTTATTTCTTCACTGTTAATATTTTTATTGTCTTCTCATCAACAACCCATAACGTCCCACTGCTGGGCTCGGGTCTCCTCTCAGGAGAGGGTTAAGGCCATACGTCCCCACGCTGGCCAAGTGCGGGTTGGGGACTGGCAAGACAACGTTGTGGCTACGTAATCTTACCGTCGGATGTTTTCAAGCCGCCCAAAGGCCTCCAACTAAGCTTCACGACTGTTATCGTATGATAACAACCGGGACCGACTGCTTAACGTGACCTCCGAATTACGGAGACGCTCATGATAACATGCCACTAGCGGTCACCCATCCAGGTACTGACCACGCCGTCGTTGCTTACCCTCGGTGATTGTTTCTAAACACCGAGTGCAACTGGGCTATGAGCGCCTTATTGTCTTCTACACTTCTCTAATTGGCTCGAGCGTTTATAGGTATTGAATAATATACATTAATAATTATAAAATAACCATTTAAAACATTGTAGCCATTTTATTTGTTATTTTTGTGAAATTACATTTAAAGTTGTGTCCTGAATTCCCAAATGTTTTGCATTAAAATCTTAAGTTTTTCATAGAAAGAAAGTTGGCACATTCTCGCGTTTTAGCAATGTTGGATGGTCGCCAGCATTCCCCGTCTTCTTCCAATGCACACAAGTCATTCATCAATTAGTTCGCAAACAGTTTCTCTATATAATGCCGTGCCCCGTCATATGGGCTTAGCCCCTTGTATAGGCGTCAAATTCAATCGTGTAACTAAACTAGCTTAATCCGCAGCGCTTTGTCGGCCTCGAGTCGCCATATGGCGTCTTACAAAACCTTTTTGTCGTTAACACCATACATACGCACAATACAGGCCTTAAATGTGTTTGATGACGTTTGAGATTTCACGCCTCTGACTAAATGTAAATACAATTGGTGTGAAATTACAAAAAGAAATAATGGCCGTTTTAATCGATGAAATTCTAAACTCAATTGTGCATAATCGTATTCTGTCAATAGAGTTTTTGTTATACTATTCCGAGAAATGTTCGTATTATGATTTCGGGTGTTAATTCGCTGAACTTTGCAGTTTGATGTAAGATTTTATAGTTAAAAGTGAAATGTAAAATTATATTCTTCTCGCCTCTCCTCGCCTTAGAAAATAACTATCCGATACTTAAACTACGATTTCCATCTGAAGAAAAAGTACCATCGAGATTCGATGAAAATTACTAATAAGGCTGAGCCCATATTAAGACTATACAAAATCGATTTTGTTTCTAATATACCATTCACGACTTTCTTCGATTATTTATGGTCAAGTATATCTCAAAAATCTTAATTTCATTGAATAAGTTTTAACATAAACTTTGTATCGGAACTACGTAAGTCTTACACAAAATATTCCATACAAAGAAACCTGTAGTTTTTGAAATGAGATTAAAATATCTAGCATGAAATATCTATAAGACTATGAAGGTTTTTTTTTATTATGGCCTTAAAGATAAAAGTATTCAATCAACCTATCACCGTTCACTGTTCAATAGGTCTTCCCTCAAGAAGTACTTATTAAAAAGTATGTTTTGGGTTACTACGTGAAAAGCATATGTCCAGTAGTGGACTGAAAGAAGCTTAGGATTATGATGTGAAAAAAACTCAAACTTTTTCAGGAAACAGTCTGCCAAAAAGTGCAACTGAAGTTATTATCTAAGTAGATTCGTATAAATAAGAATGCGTTTTTTTTCCAAATTTCCTATCCACTTCTTCCATTTATTATTATAATTAAACGAAATTTATTAATTTAATTAAACGTAATTTATTCCTATAATTAAACGGAATTAAAATGATGGTGGTGGATGTTTCATATTTCTCTGATTACCAATCCGGGTGTAAGCATGTGTGTATGTTTTAAGCTTGTGGTATTTCTTTTGCCAGGCATTGTGTTTTGCAATTTATGATATTTATTTACTTGTGTCGGTACACGGTCAAAGAAAGGTTGTAAATTAAGTTTATTTGGTTATAAAAGTTGAGTTTATTGTCAAAGTATCTTCACAAAATAATGTTTACTCGTTCTTTTTAAAGGCAGTCATACGGTAATAAAAAAGTTTTGATGATTTCGACCTTCCGTGGGTTCACATATCTGTAATGTAACCTACAAACGTATAATGTAAGAAGTCACATTATCTTTGAGTGACATGGGCTATACTCGTATATTAACAAGAAATATTACTATATTATTATTATTATTATTGTTTTGATTTTTCATTTATCTCCCTTTTTTGAGGGATAATATACGTGTTATGCGGGCCTAAGCCAAGCATGAAACGTTAAATTGAGTAAGTGGATGATATAGATGAGGATGTTAGAAATTTTTCGAGTAATGCGAATTGAGTATGGTGGCTTTTTGGAGCAGATAAATAGAGTGTGGCGGCATGTGAAGTAATTCAAGATTTTGGGTGAGAGTTTTAGGTACTATGCCAGTTGATGAAAGAACTATTGGAACTATATCTACTGTGTGGACTTTCCATTGGGTTTTGAGTTCTATTGCCAGATCTTGGTATTTTGAGAGTTTTTCTGAAATAGTAGACTGAAGATTATGACTGTTTTTGATTGCTATGTTTATGATGTAAATGGCTTTATTGGGTTTGTCGTGAACAGTTATATCTGGACGGTTGTAATGAATAGTTTTATCTGTTAAGATTGTTCTGTCCCAATAAATTTTACAAGTTCTGTTTTCTAGTATTATGTCGGGTTTATACTTATAGTAGGGAATCTTTTGTCTGATGAAGTTATAGTTATGTGCTAAATGTTGGTGAACTATTGCAGCTAGTTGGTAATGTCGATGCTTGTAGTCAGTTTGTGCTAGAGCTTTACAGGCGCCAGTTATGTATTGTATGGTCTCTGGGGCGGAATTGCAATGTCTGCATGTGTCTGTTGTCTGATTTGGATCTCTAATGATAAATTTCTTATAATTCCTAGTTATTATTACTTGGTCTTGGATTGCAAGCATAAATCCTTCCGTTTCCGGGAACAGTTCCCCTTTCTTAAGCCATTCGTTCGACTTTTCCTTGTCGACGTAATCTTGGCTAAGGTCGGTTCGGTGTCTTCCATGGAGGGATTTGCCAGCACACCTTGTTATTTTCTGTTCTATTGTAGTCAGAATTTCGTTATGTTGGGTATGTCGGTCTTGTAGGTTTTATTATTATTATATCTGGCAAAAGTAGTATTCAATAACAGTAATTGATCAAGTTTATGCCCAAAGCTATCTAGAAGATTTCACTTAGAAATTAGGCTATATATAAAACAAATAATGCCTAACTGACTGATGTAATATAATACCACAATTTCCATGTTATTTTGAAGCTGATTAGCTGGAGAACTTGGACTGGATATAAATTCTTATTCTCCTACTTGCCTCTCCTTAGATATACTTCACAATTTTTTTGGTAAATGTTCAATTTTAATGTATACATACGTTATAACGAGGGAGCTAAGTTCAGGTAACTATGCGATTAGATATTAATGCGATTTAGCATTTCGAGGCTTTCTTTAGAAACTGTTGGCATGGCTTGCATTATAGGTTATTCAAATTTACCTTTTGTTGTGAAAATTTTCTGTAGGGGCGCTGCTTTCAGGATTTGATAAGAACCGAACAGATTTAGCATTACGTGAAAGAATGATAGCGTAACGTGGGCTTTCATATTTTAATTTGAAGGAATAAATTATCATATATTGCTATATAATGAGATTCCATTAATATGTCGCAAACTTACGTATTTGTGAATTTTTATAATAACTGTTTAATTAATACAAAGCTTGCCTAAGTGATCCTACTCAGCCTAATAGAAAGCATGAGTAAAATTTAAGATTGGTGCTCACTGTACTGACCGGGAACCATACGCAACCAAACTTTTAAAATTGTTGTTTATGTTCTGTGTTGATGCATCAGTCAGTCGGAAAAGTAATTTAATTATTCATAGATAAATTTTTAAGTGAGATCTTCTAAATAACTTCGTGCACAACTTGATCGATTGTAGTTATTGAAACGCCAGCCGGGGCGGTGAAACTATTTTCGAATAATTATAATGTGCAACTCGTCAAGACCTCATACAACCGGTTATCCGGTTAAACATCATGTTTTATGTGAAACCTATGCGTTTGTCTTCAGTATACTCACTGGATTCTTTACTACCTAATCTTTTCGAATAATTATTTATAAAATTAAAAGCCCCTTGTTTTTTTTTCTTGTAAAAAATAATATTTAAAATCGCGGCAGGTTGTTCAGTCTAAATTCTTTTCAGTATGTATGTATACACATCGTGGAGGATTGGCTGAAGAGACGATACTTTTTTTATATATCGTAGCTGCCAAAATTACTCTACTCTGCCTGATGAAAAACATAAGCAGAATCCAAGAGAGGTCGTCGCCATCCCTAATGCGAATAAGAACAATGCAGCATGGTGACCCACATTATGACGGCCTAGCTTAAAGGACTCAGGATAGGAAACACGTGCGCTGGTAGTGAGTTCCAGGTTTTATCCGCTCTGCACAGGAAGGAAGAATCGAAGCGATGAGTGCGAGATGGTTTGTCAGTATGTCACCGCTTCAGAGTGGTAGACACACGCTCGAATAAGGGAGGAGGGAGTTGGAAGAGCTCTTCAATCACTCCCCATGATGTAGGCGATAGAGGACTGTCATAGAGGCGATATCTCTATGCTTTTGCAGTGGCTCAAGGGACTCGGTGGCTTCAGGACTGCCCATACTACGCGGCTCCAACGCAAAAATGAGAACAGTACTCCACGAGCAGACCTATCACCTGATGGTAAGCGATTACCACCGCTCATGGACACCCTCAGATGGCAACATCAGAGGCATCAGAATGGCTGTGAGAGGGATGGAAGGGTTGGGGTATGGGTCTCTGGTGTACTTACTCAACCGGTAAAACACAGCCCAAGCTTTGTTTTACACCGGTTTTCTGTAAGGCCGTGTCACTCCGGTCGAGCTGGCCCATTCGGGCCGAAGCCTGGCTCTCGCGGGAGATGTCTTCTTCAGTTGTTGTTCTTCTTCTATAAGGTTTACCCAACGGTAAATCTTATAAGGAAGACATAGATGCTCGGGCGAGAAGAACCGTCTCACCTTGTTTAGAGCACCTAACTTACGTTCAATAATTGATTTGAAGTTCAGTCGGACTGTACATAGTCCGATTGAACAAAAAATCTCGCACAAAAAAAAAATATTTGGACAGCTCCTAATTGAAGTAACCCTGAAGTGACATTTCGATTGTTGCTACGCGATCAAAAGATTTTTATCATAGAGTACGTACGGTAAGGTTACGGATAAATATTTTTTGTCCGTAATATTCAATTTTTAGTAGGTTACGATATTTGAAGAATAACTTATTCTCGAAATCATTTTTTTAGTAAAATTAACTCTACCCTTAACGCAGTGTGTGCCAAGTGTCTGATTATGCATATACTGCATGCTGCGATTATAATTTATATAAGACTATGTTCTTCTACTTATATAACGGTTATACATCTTGCTCCATAGCAAAAGATACTACCTAGAACCCTTAAATGATGAATAATAATTAAGCAAAATAGGAAATTTTAATCTCGCTGAAAGACCCCAAAATTCACAGCCCTCATAATAAGAATAATGCTTCTGGGTCGGTCCACGACCTCAGTTATCTTTCACCCACAGAACTGGCCCTCTAATTTCACAATTTATCTACTGCAAGTAAAGACACGGAAGAGGTTTATGGAATAAATCAACTCTGTGTTATGTAGCACCCGTGTCCGGAGTTCCGAACCTCACGCGATCTCCGTCCGCCACGGAATTTTTGTAGGTTTCATAAAATTAGACGAGGGTCATTAATTTACTTATATTTTCTTTCTTATTGCTTTTTGTTTCATAAAAACATGAACAGAATACAGTATATTTTATCTGCAAAGATATAGACAGGTATGATACAACATATTCCAAATAGAACATTTTTTTTCGCAAGGAGGATTTAAAAACAATATCTGTATTCAATATTTTCATATAACATTGAGACAGTGATGGATGTCAAATATAAGATACACATTTGCATCGGAAAAAATTACGCTGCGTGGACTATAAGATGGTATCTGAAGTATATGTATTGTACCTATTCAGATACTAATGACTTCAGATGCTGTCAGATGCATCATTATGTATTTTAAAATCATATATTTCGAAAATACCCTGGTTTGATATTACAGTTTTGAGTTATAGATATTCTACGTTATTCTAACCATATAAAAACCTACGCAAGATATTTGCATATAAATTCTCTAAAACTTGGTAATAGTTTACCGAGCTTAGATAAGACAATTCTAAAATATTTTGTGAAAATTTCATTACTTGCATTTAAGTGTAAGGTAGTTATAACTTTCTACACGTGGTTTTTATCCTATCTTATTACACTAAGTATTACTCGTTGGTAGGATTCTTTGATTCACTATTAGTTTGACACTGAAATGGCATACAGCGATAGACAGCGATTGCCTCAAATATGTAGTACCTAACTCAACTGGAACACTGACTTATTTCAAACCGCATGTTAATTATTGTTGTAAAATAACAATTCCAGTATTATATCCTAAACACTAGTATCATTTACTACGAGAACAATAAATTGTATTAATAAAGATGATAACGATTGAAAACATTATATTAGAGAAACTAGCAGCTACTGCAGTCGTCAATATACATTGTTTTAACGATGAATTTGTAAACATAGTGATTATTGATACCTGAATTACCTATAATAGTATAAAAGTAGTTACAAAGTTGTATGAACTTTGTTATTTAAGCTTTAAACATCACTGGTAAAATAACATCACTAAATATTTACCTAGTAGCCGGTCCTATTTATTAAGTGCTTAAATTTCCATGTTAAGTGTGTCGAATGTAATAAAAAATCTGTTATTTAATTAACACGAAATAAACCTTACCACGCGATCGTAAAAGTTATTTTTACACTCGCATAAAGGCCACGACAAAGGCCCGTGCGTGCAAATACGCCCGTCCCTCCACAATGTTTCAGACATCCTGTTTGCATCTCTCATCAGACTCTATTTCTATTTTTCTTAAAAACAATTTATAGGATTCTTAAGACTTTCAAATAGAAGGGTTCTTCAACCAATTTGCCTACGTGTTTGTAACATGGTTTCGTAGCTTCGCAGGATCTTTTCAAATTGGAAGAAAATACTTTTTGACATTCTCTACTTATATTTGGACCAATAGTCACAAAATTTATGAAACTAAATTTTTCTCACGATATTTTGGATTTCTCTCATTTCAGTCTATTTTATTATATCTTTTCGTTATATTACTGTTAATTTTAGATCGACATCACCCGTATAGTTGCAACATTATACAGAAAACGTTGTAAGAAGTAAAATCTCAGATCATAAAAATTATTGTAGTAAATGATCTGTGAGTAAAATACTAAAGGCGATGCCATTGGTCTCTGTAATGTAGACAGAAGCCGTCGATAAATTCCAAACATCATTTGTAAGGCTTCGAAAACGTCTATATCTAGAGACATTGAAATATGGCTGCAAATTTGACTGACTGCGCACTATACCTTGAATATTGCCAGTAATATGTCAGCAAATTTGCGTCGGACCCTTCTGTGAGATCGAGGGTTTCTATTACGCACTAGACGATTTGTACCTCCACTTTAGGGCTTCAGTATGTAAATGTGAGGTTATAATGATAAATACAGGGCCGTATCGGAAGCTTATTTCGATCGTATATATGTATTTTCACAAGAAGATTTTTTTCTAAGATGGTAATATTTTTAATTAAAGAAACTAAATTTTGTATTGTATAAGCAAACCTTCAGTGTTGTTGCATTGTAGTTAACCTAAGTATGAGTATGATAAACATCGGTATACGACAATAATAGCACTGAAGAATTTGGCATGGAAATTAAAACTAAAAATACTAATAAGAAACTTTGTACATATCAATCTAATTGGAAGAGAGTAATGTTAAAAGAGGAATCTCAGTTCAGGGAAGGGTTTCGTTCTTTGGAATAACTAAAGTTAAAAAAAATAGGTTTGAATTGTGCAATCAACATTTCCTGAACCGTCTGGATTGACGGCAGAGGTCTACAATTCAAAAAGGGTTAATTTTCAAATGCTAGTAAAGTGAGAGGTGTCGTTAAGATCAGTCCTGCAACTACTATTCGTTTTCGAGTGTCAGTGGAGCACTAGGCTGTAAGAGTTTCACGTTTAACGATCACTTAATATCAATAGTATAAGAGCGCAAATGCCTAAATTATTAATGTAGTTGCGTTTATTTTATTTGTAAGCTACTTATTATTTCAGCGCAAATTGTTGTAAAAATATAATTTGGAGAAATCATTGACTATGAAGGTACATTAATATTTCGCTTTTAGTAAGATAAGTCCCATGTTTCATAACTCACACTAAATAATTGAATCGAAATAGATAGTGGTTCAAATCAACCAATTGCTGTGTACTGCTGAACAAAGGTATCCCCAAGGAACTCAAAGTATTCCAGTTTTCCAACTATTCCGTGCATCCGCTGCCAGCGACTTTCTTTAAATAGTCGTTCCATCGTGGGGTACGATAGGAGTTATCAAGAATTAATTGTTTTGACTGGCTTAGTATATAAAAATCTTTGTATTTTTAGAAGAAGAACATCATACCTATCCTGCATGATCATTGATAAATGTAAGTTATATTTTATCAAGAAGCAAATGACATTACCTCTTTTTTTTACCTTTGGAAACCCCCTCGGGTCTTCAGCCCACCGGGCTTTACGGCTGGGTGGTGTGTCGGAATCGAACCGACTAAAACCACACGGTGTGCCACTCTGCGCCTGAGACGGGAGAGATCCGGGAAAATGACATTACCTCTGAGCTGACCTATAAACACAAAAATAAAAATCCTTTTCAGGAACCAAACCTTAGCCCACCATCCATCTGACCCCAAACTGCTTAGCATACGTATTGCATTGCTCATTGCCATTCACATACTCCCATACATATTTAGAAGGGCGCCCTTAAATGGGCTATTATCTAAGTACTTACCGCTATCTATTACGTGAAATATATGGGAATGTGAGGGCTGCACATATCGCGTTGCTAGTGAGTCATTTACATAAAGATATTCTGATAAAGTATAGGCTATAAACTATTCAAACTAAGGTTTTGACTGACTTTAAAAGCAGGGTGAAATTATAATTCGCCTATGTTTTGTTGTTCATATTTTTCGTTTGAAGTATCAGTATTTCCATCATATATTACTCATTATGGAAAATCCTTTTTCGGTCATATTTCAACTTAGAGAAATATTTTCAATCCCAGGATAGAAATTAATTCCTCAAGCATTTGTTTATATGTTTGTTTTATTTGTTTGCTTGAATTGAATTGTTTATTTATAAGTTGACTATTCGTATCAGTTTATCTACAGTTATTAAAGTAACGTAACAAGTGAGGTTCTGGACGATGTCCCAGAGTTTCAGCTTCCAGCACGTAGCCCTACGTTCCTTCTGCATGATTTACTACCAGCGCGTGACCGAGTCACGGGGCGTGTTTAGACTGCGAGACTTATATGGCTTGATATTATTTGTTTTTGAGTTGTAACATTTCGTAGAAGGATTAATATCTTAGTGATAAGTATAATAAATTTATAACCAACACGTCAGTGAGTCAGGAGACGTGTTTAGATTGCGAGGCGTTTTCTTAACTTTTTTTTGAGTTTAAAGTTTTTACTGGCGAATATTTGTGTATACGATGAGCGTTCTTTATTTTCTTATTGATATCTGTCATTATTGAATCGAATGAATTACTTGCATCAAAACTTATCTTGATACTTTTTTAAAATAAGTTATCCGTTGATCAATATGACCACAGCATACTAACTTTATCCAGTTTAAGATATAGGGAGCGCAGGACCATTTGTTGTGGGTCTTGGAGGTCCAGCACTGGAAGTCTTTCAACTGATTGACTTTCTTTCAACGAAATATTTATGATGATGATATGAAGCAGCATTTACTTCATGTATCTTATTAATGTGATTGTACTAAAAGCTGAACAGTATAGTTTTAAAAAAAATTGTATTTCTTAAATTTAAGGACTCATATGGGCAAGGATCATCAAGTCGTTGTTCTTTGTCTCCGCTTCATGTATGTTTGTAAAGTCCTCTGTGACAAAGGATGTATATTCCTAATGTGGGAACTATCTTTTAAAATAAATGTAAAAGTACTGCATTATGGACGTTGCCAAGTAAGTAATGAATCTACAGACGCCTCCCTAATTCCGTTATTAATCGTACAAAAGCGACGCAAAATTATCCAGCGTTCCGTTAAATCATACGCTGTTCTTTTAATTAGTAAAAATAATACTTCCATCCAAATGGCTTTCAAATGCTTTGAGAATTTTCCCTGAAGTGAATGTTTAATGAAGCTAGGGAAAAACTTTCATTAATTACATCTGTAAAACCAGAGTGCTAATAAATTTTCATGCCACTTAGACTATGCATACATTCAAATTACTTTCCTTCCGTCCTGAAAAATTGGGTCATGAATTTAGGGGATTGGAAGTTTAATTAAAGACAATTATTTGAGATGGCATTCTGCTTCATTCCTTCGTGGTCCTGTTAGTAAAGTGACCTTGTGATACTCTCAATATCATTTTGGTAGACCTACATTTACTATTGAATATATTTGCAGTATAAAAATAGATATTCTATATATGCTTCAATTGCCCAATCTAAGCAGAGCCTAGCGGAATAACAATAAAATAGACACTTTTAATTCATAATATCAAAAATTTTAAATAGATAAACATTAATTAATTAATAGGAAATAATAACAATAAAAAGAAGAAACAATAATAATATACAAGCGTCAACAAAATCCTCCGCAATATCGCCTACTGGTAGCGTTCCCAGAAGGCAACATTGCCACGTTGAATGGCAATGCTAATTCTCTGTGCTAGAAAAAGGTCGGCCTTCTGGTCACGAGAAGCGTCAATCAGTTGCTTAACTTCTGTCTTTCACCATTTTTTTTCTATTGCCTCTTTACGATCTTCGTGCATGTCCACTAAATTGTTATTAATATATATAATACAGACACAAAACGTAGATATATATTTATCTGTATCTGATATTTATCAGTGTATGATTAGTTGGATTTAAACGAATTTATTTCTGTCACTACTTTTGGTTCTACCGTCGAATTATAAATGTATCACTTTTACCTCGTTTTCAAACATCCAAATAGTATTTATGTTTTCAAATGAATGTTAATGATATTTTTTTATCATTAAATTTACCACAATGAAGACTCGAAGACGTAAGATTTGAAAACTTTGAATACTTGACATTGGCTGAAATAGCTGATCCGGCTGGTAGCCATCTCATCAAAAGAAGAAGAAGAAGATGTTTTCAAATGCATACATATTGTAGCAAGTAATACCTAGACACACACACCAATGGTCATCATACAGTAAACAAAGTACATTAGACAAAGGTGATATTTTTTTGAGAGTGTTGTAGATATACAATCGTCGAAAGGCTTTAATGTAATGTGTTGTTTCAATTGTACCTTAGTAATAGAAACTATGATAAGTATGCAGGAGTTTAGAGCTTTATAAGAAACACGATATAAAGTAGATATTCCTATTTAATTTGTAATCTGAACTGAGCATTTTTTTTCTACATGCAACGGTGGCTGTAAGTGAGCAATACCATGTATATGTTTACCAAGCAAAGGCAAAGTTCTAAAAGTATGTATAGAGTAAATAACAGGGGTTTTGAAATCGTCTAGCACGCATTTCTGAAGTATGGTTATATTTCGTCAAAGCTTTCATAGGTTATATAGTTTTTTAGTTTGTTTGACTGTAACCAAAATACAAGTTTCCATTTATAACTAACTTGTAAGCCTTACAATCATTTTATTGTTCGATCGAGTATTTCTTTGTGTAGACCGCACTGATCCGCTCAAACAATGTTCTGTGAAATGAAACTGTGGGCTCTGTACATTGTATCTAATTTAGTAACAGTATTTTTGGATGAAGATATATTGCACAATTCTTCTGCAACAATAAATTATATATGCACTTATGAACTTAAACATTCGTTAAAATCACATTCAAAAATTAAAAAAGAAGTATTTACACAACATTATCTACTGTTATACAAACTAGGAAATAAGTTATCCTAATAAATATATTATGCCATTAGCAAAAGTAATTTATAAACTCAAGACAGGAGTAAGACAATACCAAGCTATCTTCGTACGTCATAAAGTAAATATACTTGGTTTACAAGACGTTAATCATAATACTTACTTCTACACGATACTTACTATGTTCGACGCGTCTTGGCGCATACCATATCTCGCTTAATTTATCATCTACCACAAGAAATTGATATATGCACCCAGGCCGTATGCTGTCAGAACGTCTACATAAATTCTGGACATGTTACATGGTTTAACCTTGAACGAAGTGATGTTAAGTTAAAGGAAATTAATCTTTGAGTTTCAAAATTTAAAGTATATTTTAGAGAGAAAGACAGGTACTGGTATCGTTCTTGTACGACGCCCCTGCGTGGTGCCAAAGCACTACGGGTGGTATATCGGTATTTGCATACGTGTTTGTTTTATAATAACAAATCAAAAATGATTGTGGGCTTATTAGTGAACGGATGTTCAGTTTGTTGTTTTTACTCGAACAAACTTTTCTGACTGATATTTATTATCAGTTCGATATCCACCGGGGAATCGAAGTTGGAAAGTTTATGTTTAAATTTTATGTTACCCGCATTGGAACATAATATGTTAGAACCGTTTTGTGTTACATGAGGAAAAATTTGTAAAAAAAATTTTAGCTGTTTTACAATTTATTATGACTAGAGATCGCGTGGTGGTCGAATTTCAAACATAATTCATGTTTGGTTTATTTTATTGGTCAGTGTCACTTTATAATAAAAACATTCTTTATAATAAACAGTCATCACTTCTTTCCTAGCCCTTATTGTTTCCAAGATTAGTTGGGGTCGGCTACTTGTTCAATCGGTCTTATCTGAATATCACTTTTTCCATGGAGCGACTGGTATCGAGTCTGAGTGTGAACTAAATTCGAAGGTTGAACTAGTTAGAAGTTAGTATATTTGAGGGCACTGACTTCCGAATAACGATTGTCATAGGTGTTCATGACAACTGAGACCGATGGTTTAACGTGTTCTCCGAGACACGGGCGACAAATACCGCCATATTCTATGGAATCCCGAGTCTGCTAAGAATTTCTTGTCCGATAAACCCAACAGCAGTCCGACCCGGGAATCAAACTCAAGACCTGTTGATTTGATTGGCTTACGCTAGCCTCTAGACCGGCAAGGAAGTAGCATGATTAGATTTACTTTAGTATAAAAAGTAAATGGAATTATTCAGTTTCATATTTTTTCTGTGGATGACTACTCCTGAAAAAATATGAAAAAAGAGATAGTCCGCACGTCACCACCACCGCATTGCTCAAATGTACAGAAAAAGATGGTGTGGGTCACTATCCTGCAATTCGCAATGAGTATGGTGACCACCACTCTTGGATTTTGTTCATGCTTTCGATACGGTAGCGTAGAGTCATTTTGGGAGGGCCATACATAAAAAAACTAGTACTAGCTTTTTTTCGCGACCTGAGATTGCTTAAATCACCTACCATCAACCCGTGCAGTCAATATCTGTATGTGTTTTCATAAGTATTTATAATTTAAGTAATACCTTAGAAAAAGTTAATCTCTAATTAGTACGAAATAAAAAGCTGCAGAACACTATATCTAGGGAAAAAAATGTTTTAATTTACTCACTCCGACGTTGTACTGACTGAATTATAATACGTTTTTGTTCAGACTATGTGGTTTTCTGTACGAGTAGGCAACAATCATGGTAACACTTACAAGAATTTATTAATATACGCTGTAGTAGTTCGCATAAATCTTGAGCGAATAATACGTGTTTGGAATTTTTTTTATTACTTTTCTTGATAATATTTTTGCTTAACAGTCTGTCGGAACTTGCTTTTTAGGGTTCCGGACCCAAAGGGTAAAAAATAGGACACTATTACTAAGATTTCATTGTCTGTCCGCCCGTCTGTTACCAGGCTGTATCTAATATCATGAACTGTGATGGTTAGTTAAAATTTTCAGAGGTATATATGTATTTCAAAACAGAATAAAATAAATACTCAAGGAGGCTCCCATACAATAAACGTGATTTTTTTCCCCGTTTTTGCTCGATACTGATAAAGTTAATAGGCAGACGCTTGAAATGTATAGATTGCGCGAGACCGACTCGCACTTGGCCGATTTTTTAAGGGCTTGTCGGCAACCCGTAAGCAAAAAGCATCCCAATTTTAATATTAATATTTTAAATTTCTCAAACGCAAATGAGTAGTTTAATAAATATGTGTTTTCAATAATCACGCCAATCGAGCCAAGCTTCGGCATGAACGGGCCAACTCGACCGAAGTGATACCACGGCCTCACAGAAAACCGGTGCGAAACAGTGCCAGCGCTGTGTTCCACCGAGGGAATGAGAATCTTCCCAACCCCCAAAGGCAACGCACTTGTGACGCCTCTGAAGTTGCGGGTGTCCGTGGGCGGCGGTATTCGCTTATCATCAGTCGATACGTCAGCTCGTTTGCCCCTATCGCATAAAATAATACTAGTATAATAATTACTGGCTTTTGTATAACGGTTATAACGGTTAAGAGTAGCTCAAGACCTTCCTCAAAAATCAAAGTATCTCCGGGCCAAACTTTAATATAATCTTTGCAGCGGTTTAGCTGTTTACTTAATATTACTTAATTAATTAATTAATATTAATATTAGGTAGTATGGATAGTCATGTTTTTTTCATCAACAACCCATAATGTCCCACTGCTGGGCTCGGGTCTCCTCTCTGGGGAGTGTTAAGGCCATAAGTCACCACGCTGGCCAAACGCGGGTTGGGGGCTGGCAAGAATACGTTGTGACAACGTAATTTTATCGTTGGATGTTTTTGCCCGAAGGCCTCCAACTAAACTTCACGACTGTTATCGTATGATAACAACCGGGACCGACTGCTTAACGTGGCCTCCGAAAATCACGGAGACGCTCATGGTAACATGCTACCAGCGGTCACCCATCCAGGTACTGACCGCGCCGTCGTTGCTTACCATCGGTGATTGTTTATAATCACGAGTGCAACTGGGCTATGAGCGCCTCTATGTTTTTTCCTTTAAGTACATTCCAAAGAAGCAATAACAAGTAACGAATTATTTTAAAAGGAAAACCCCGACTGCATCAATATCTACCATCTTTATTAAATTCATTGAAAAACTGAAAAGATACAAAGAACTGAAAAGATAAGATTTTTGTTAATTATTTTATTTTTTATTTTGATGTACCCGGTGTCACTCTCGCGACTATGACGAATCTATTGACATGACATTAGGCTCTATGGCGTGCCAAAGAAAGATACAGGCATACATACGTTTTTAGGTTTTTTTTTTATAATTATATGGTTTGTTTACGTATGATTTCAGACACCTTAACAAATTATTTATTGCTCTGAAGCCCCGTATTCACGTGAGAATCATGTGCAAAATCTAGACGATATTGCGTGCCAATCGTGTGCTTTACCATAGATAATTGAATTTAATAGAGTTTTATTTGCTCGTGCAATTAGAACGACAAACTAGTTTGTACTGGGAAAATAGTTTATGAATGCTTATGATTAGTAACGGTAAGTTATGCATGATATCCAATCAAGAACTTTCTAAATATCAAATATTAGCTTTAGACCGCGGCTTCGCTCGCGTAGAAGTAGATATTTTCATTCGCTATTTTACCCTAGTGGTGGCATTTCCAAATTTCCTTGCTTAGTTCTCGCTTACGTTGTATAAAGAACCTACATGCAAAATTTGAAGGATTCTAGTTACAGCGGTTTGGGTTGTGCGTTGATCATCATCACTTGTATCTTAGTCAGTCAGTCACCTTCCTCTTTGTATATATAGATTTACCTATAATCAAATGTCAAGGTATTCAACTAACACTATGCTATTACAGTATAGGTACTAAATTAACATTTACATTTCTGTAACAGTTATTGAGAAGCTATTCTAGCTCGATGAGAAGATTTTTCCCGTAAGCTTCTGTACTCTAAAGCTACAGCGTTATATATATTGTACATAATAATTCAATAATATTATTCAACTGAACTTGCATTGATATAAATCAATTTAAAAACTATTGAATTAACTATAACCACACCACCATGAACAAACGGTAACGATTAAAGATGCAGTACTAATATAATCTCTATTATAAGGGCGTACAGACTAAAACGACTTAATATCCCAATTTCTGGTGCTTGAATTTGCGGTGTTCCATATCCAAGGTAATTTATTGGTATTAGTAAACGGTTCTGGCATATAACGATGTTAATATTTAGGTGTATGGAGGCATTATATTTCGAGCGCTTGCCAGTAATTTGATGTGAAGCTATCGTCTTTAATAACCTTTCTCAATTAAAGGATTACTTATTGACCGTTGTTTACTCTACACCCTAATCATTATTGTCGTAATTATATTAGTGTGCCAGTTTTTACCCGAGGTTCTACCCTTTTTATATACCAGTTTTTCCTCAAGAATCAAAGTATCACCATACTCAATTTCATTGAAGTCAAGTGTAGCGGTGAAGCTATAAAAGCGTAATAGATAGACAGAGTTACTTTCGAATTTGTAATATTAGCACTCATTTCAATTAATCATGTAACAGTTAGTACTATTCACGTATCGGACATTCTATATAAATGTATACTATTTAAGTTGACTAACAGTAAAATTTAAAATTAAAGAAACCCCCTACGCAAGCCCTTAATCGAGTTATCATATGACAAAAATGCTTTAAAACAAAGGCTGAGTTTGGTAACGAACACCGCGACACGAAAATACAATATATATTACAAGATGTGCCTACGGAATATCATTTACAAATTTGAAATGTTCTTCCTCAAGAATCAAAGAATGTTCATTCAAATTTCATGGAAATCGGTGTAGTGGTATATATATCGTATTTATAATATAAGTATGGTTTAGAAGGAATTTAAAATATCCAATTTGTTAACAAGACTACAAAAAAGTTTTACAGAGTCAGCGACACCAAGCAGATATTTCAGCCTAAAGAACAACTTTATAAAGTAACTAAGTAATTGATTTTCCATACGATTATTGTGATTAACTTCATTATAATATCTCCTATTTCAATATTTTTCATTAAAATTGACGATTCCGTTGATTCTGATAAAACTAGCAGCCAGTACAATGTACACAAACTTTTTTGTTAACGCGTTGGTAGCCCAATGTTTAGGCATTTTAGGCACTTTTATTAAAGTTTCTTTTTTAGATATTGATACGTTTTGGCCTAAATCAAAATAGAAAAAAACAAGTAGGCCATTTCAAGACATTTTTTGAAAAGTTCATTGATGACTCGTAGTTGCGCGGTTCCAAAATGCCATTCTGTAGAACTGGCAAGAAACTCTAATAGACTGTCCTCTGAGATACTAAAACCAATCGCATACAAATTGTATTATGTAAAGTAATTTTAGTTTCAGCATAATTTTGTAATGTATGAGAGTGGCTTAAAGTTCCTGGTGTGCTTATACAGTTGCATACTTGAAGCGTCGTCGTCAGTCGATCTGTCTGTCACCAAGCGCCCGCTCACCCGCACCGTCTACTAAATGTGTTCACGCCTACATTACGGTTTCCGATACTATTTCCATTTGTTGTTGTTTCCTCGATTTCACTGACTTACTAAACACGTGATCGAGGAAGCTTTATGAAGCTTTATGTCTATTGGAATTTTTATTTTGTAGCAATTATACGCGGTAGGTCGTTGAGATCAGAAACTAGGAAGTTTAAGCACCTTTGATCCCTGGTTCGACGTCATTTTATAAAGACGGTGTAAAATATTGTCGTTTGAAATATAAAAAAAGACATGACATTGAAATTAGTTGACTTCAGATTTATTACGAAGCATATTAGTTTTCAGTTGTTAGGTATGGCAGAGCCAGGCAGACTAAATCCTCCTGACTCAAGCAGTGGTCTGTTAAAAGCTGTTAATGTGATGTTTTGATGTGTGTTATTAGATCTACATTTGTTTAGACAAGATAATCTAATCTATAACTTACAATCTTTTCTTTTGGGATATAATATCAAAGTATCACATTATTAGGGTTAATCCCTCCAAATATGTTATTGTTTTTTTACAATCAATAGAATTAATATAATATATGAAATACTTTTAACTGCCCTTTTAACAATTGATTAGCTATTAATCTAAATATTACTAATTTTTGGATGGACATCAACTGAATATAAAAGGAGACATATGACTGCAATTATCGATATTCCCTTTATCTTAATTTTAGCTTTTCTTTCTTTCTGCCCTACTAACCTCTCCATGGAAATCCCTTTGCAATACTACACATTTCGAACGCAATATTTTGAATTACAAATGTCATGATATTTATTACTCATACAGTTTCCTACCATATAATACATTAAAAAATCATAAATATCTGTTAGATTAAATCGAAATTCGATTGCAAATCGAATTTCAACTCTATTTCCACGGATTCGAGCGATATTTCCGATAGTATATGTTACAAAATTCGGTTACCAACTCATCAGTGTTCCTCTATCTGTCCTAAATATCTTCCGAACGAGGTTTATAGAACGATTCCCGAGGTCTTTATGTGGTTGTGTATGGTAGACGACACTAAACGTAACCCGGACCGTTAAATTTACGCAACTTTCCGATAAATATTATGTTTCGTGTAATAAATATATTTATTAGGCGTATTAATCGTTTCCTTACTCTCCGTAAATAACATTCGCCAATTGGAATGCGGAACTAAATGTTTCTTGGGAATTTTGGATTGATCAATCAGGTTTAGGCAGAAACACTTATATATTTTGTTTGTTATATGTCTGGTCATACGTATGACGAGTCTAACAACGTTTGCTAAGACTTTCGAAACAAAATTGCTCTTGGAAGGAAAGCATATAACAATTTTACGTGGACAGAAATCGGACGCCACGGCTAGAGCAGACGTGACATGGAAAATAAGGCAGTTTTTCGCCTACCTGTTTACGTACAGAAAATATTCGATGAAAAAGGTAGTATAAAAAAGGCATTAGTATGACACGGAATAACATATGCTCGTTAAAATTAATTATAACATACTTGGCAAAATGGAAACCATAAAAATTTGTGTGCAATAAATTAAATTTAAAGTTTCGGAATATGCGAGAGTTTGGAACCTAAAAGGCTACGTATTAAAGACCACACAACTAAAGGTAATAAAATTTAAGAGTTATTTCTATTACATTAAATTAAATGAGTATGAGAATTACACAGGTTCATAAAACAAAAACATTAGATTATAAATAGGTTTTTCATCCTTCCATCTCGAAAAGAGTATTTTGCCCTTCGATATCGTTTTTATTAGCCCGAGGATAAAGTAAATTGACTAAAAACATCGTGTGCACTAAGATTGTGAATTCAAAACATAATTAAACCTATTTAATTTTAGCTCCATGGTGCCGAATTTATACAATTAATTAATTGATTCAATGAATAATATAAATACAACCTTTTTCAATTTCTTAAAAAGCCAGACTCAGAACCTTCTTGGTGTACGATTTTTTTAATTTGCTCTGTCTGCTTATTTACTTTTCACGTCATATTGTTAAAACCTTAGGTTAAAGACAAGAAACTTGCAATTACTGAGCCATCAAAATTGAATGAGGTTAAAAAGCTACTTTGAACTCTTGTATAATAAATAACAATTTAATTAGTTACACTAGCACTTAAATTTGTACACTCATTAAATAACTAACTGGAATAGTATTGGTATTTTATTAAGTACTTAACTTTAGTGCACTATAACTTTATAATAGAATTCGCATAACTTTATATGACAGCTGTTTATTAACTTTGTAACTACTACCAAGATCCAAGCAATTTCATATAAATTTTAGACTTCGCTTAACTATTCAGAAGAATCTACATATTTAATAGGTAAAAGAAATTCAAATAAATTGGGGTAAATGATGAGTCACAGAAATAAGAACGGTCCTTATTTCCTAATTCTAAAACGTTCAAAGTTCGTGTCCTATATTGTTAAATCTATTGTAATACCATTCAAATAAGTTTATATTAACCAACAAAGGTTTTGACAAACCCTAAAAATTAGAGACTCGTAGCTAAATTTGCAAAAAGAAAATATGTACTTGACACTAATTTCGTATTCACTCCACATAAAGTTAGATGAGTTTCAAATAAACAGATCAATGCCAAAATGGAACGAAAGCGCAATAACAAGCAAACATTATTGTTTTACATTTATCTAAATAAAAAGGAAAGTTTCAGTCATGTTGACTGTATCTAAATTAAGCATTTCATGAGTTGTTAAGCAGTTAAGCCGTTGTTTCAAGCTTTCAACAATACGATGGGCTTTAAAACATGGCTTGATTAATGTTTCAGCTACTTTATTGTTCGTATGGACTTTCTTATCGTTGTGACACAGAGTTGAGTAAGTTATGGCCATGCCGTGTTTGTTTATTTCTGAGGAGATATGCTATGTTGTATTTGAGTTTAATTTTAGTATGAGATAAGCTTCAAGTTATTATAGTGCTCGGATTTTTATCTTATGGATTCTATTTTAAAAATAAAATTAAAATCTTACAAAATTCGTTTGACTGAATGTTGCTATATAATGTATTGGACTGAATATTCAAAATACTGCTCGATGGTAGATTTAGGACTGGCAAATAAGGGTGTAATTTTAATTATAAAAGATGTTTGTTTATACAGTTAATTCTTTAAGAAGTGACTAACTTAATGAGAAAAGAAAACACCACCAATAAATAAATAAATAAAATAAATATTTTCGGACAATTAAACTAAGCAGAGCTTGTATTATGGGTACTAGACTACTGATACAAATACATAAATAAGTGATACATGGTCCCCGCCTCCGGATTCGAACCCGAGACCTCAAGCACAGCAGTCGCTTACGCTACCGCTGCGCCACCGAGAAATTATTTAATTAAACCAAACATCGGTTAGAACCCCCAGGTTGCAAGTAACACCGCTAATTTTGTATTATTTCACTAAATTCCTATGCTCATACATGCAGAAACTTTATAAATACGTAAAGGTATCTTACGATATATTTATTCCGCCTTACACAATTAAATATAAATTGCTGTTTCTTTTCTTAATAAAATGTAGGACCGGAGTCGCCAACGCAAACCAGGCGTGTATTGTAAGAAGCGGCGAGAGAAATAAGATGCGTGGGCGACGCTACACAGAATACATGGGGTATTTGTTTGTTGTATTTCAGTCCATGAGCTCGTTACGATAACCATAATAATCTTAGCGAAGAATGGTATGAATACATCCCAATCCATTACTGTAGTCTTTCAATGGTTATTTTACAGCTCTTTAGACGGTGTAACTGATTATTTAAAAGATAAATCTAGCAAATTAATGATCGTTCTATTATAGATACTATGCTTTGCATTTAGCTAAACATTTGTTATATTTCGAAGTCACCGTATAAGATTTTGCAACAATATTTATCAGACATTGGATAGATGGACATGAGGCCTTTTACCTGCTAGATACGAAACAGAACGATCTGAAGAATAATCTAAAGTATTCGATATTTGTCTAGAAGAATTCAGGGAGTAGTTGGTGCAAATAAAACTTACAAATTTTTATTTAGTAGTTGCTTACTATATTTGTAACAATGCAAGGGATTCTAATGCGGTCATCACCACAAGAAAAAACGACTCAAGAGGAAGGTTTATATGTATGTATGAGCAGTAAATATCACAATCATATCACATTAGTATATACACAGCAGCCGTGCCAAGGCAAGTGGTTAGTTATTATAGATATATAAGATACTCAGAGACATAAGAAACCATCGTTTCCATCACAGTTATTTGTCCCGGATGGAAATGGAACTAGACCAGCCCCCTCCCTCCTCCTTCCAAATATTGTATTATTAAAAAAGATTTCTACTTGTCCGTATAGAGCCATTTCATCTCCGTCTTATAGTAGATATAACAGTAAGTTTAGCATAATCTCACAATTTGTCGGGGAAGTCCCGTGCAGAGATAGGACCCTTCATATTTTCAGGATTATCCCACTCCTAGCGCAAGAGGTCGGTTCCTTTTGGTCGTATATTTCTATTTTAGGTAAATGTTTTTAGAATGGAATCTTTGTTTAGATATATTTAATTGTTCATATAGAACAATTTTCTGTGTTAAATCTATCTATACAAATAAATTCAGACTATTTTTCATCGCCATAGGCAGGTAAAAAGTACAAATTAATCACATATAGGTAGGTACATATTTCCACTAGGTATATTTTTTCTTCTGTTTGGTTACCAAGATTTTTACCCGACTGAGGCGAAACCAAAAAAAAACCGGTCATTAGTTTTTGCAGTTTATGTTTGTTTAATCGTAGCGCCTAAACTTCTGAACCAATTTTTATGAATGAGGTGTTAATAGATACGTTATAATGACCCGGGTAATATGGGCTATATAAATTAAATCTACAATTTTTACATAGTCGAGTTATACCTAGCTTTTTAAACTTTTTCGTGCTTAAGTTATTCGAGATTCCAAGTTTAAATTAAAAGATAATTTTATTTTTTTAAATTTTGTTTTTGGAAGCATTTATTTCTAAAACGAGTAGCTCTTGGGATTTTGTTTACCCTACATCCACTAAAATAGAATTTCATGGGAACCATCAATATGTCCCAGCGCTTTTTATTGCTCAATAAAATAAATACAATACATTCGAGTTTGTTTACTCCTAAAACACATTACGTAACAGTTTCCACACAAACACATAAATCCTCGTAGTTCCGTCCTTCCCCCTTAAAACGAACGGACGGACTATCGGACGGAACCATTTCCGTTTTGACACCGTACTAATTGACGTGAGAGAAATAATATGGTTTACGGTTATGGTTTATTGGTGTTTCTATCTTTTTCATTCCGGGTAAAATTAGAAGGAAAGAAAGAGATGCATACATGTTTTTAAATTGTTTTTTTATAAAAGGACTAAATGCTTGTTGTAGAGTCCGTCCATCCGTTAATTTTAGTTATGGATTATTGAATTGTTGGATGCGTTATAAAATGTTACTCTGAAGTCTATCTATGTATATTTTTACTTATTTTATATTTGAATTTTTTAAGTATATTATGACACTTAAAATATATTTAACTCGTAACTTACATTTTGTATTTCTTATGGTAAACATTAAAATTATTTTTGAAATCAAATTCAAAGAAGTAGGTATATATGTATACCACAAATAGTATGTAACATAATTTCGAGGTTTACAGTTTTTCTAATATAAGTATAAATGCCGTATCTATTCTAACTAAGGTTCATGTCATTCGAATTCGATAACTATATTTATATTAAGCGACAGATAAGATGATTAACGATGATTTACAACTACGCTACTCATGCGTTCGATGTAGCGTGGGTCATTCATTTTACCTTTTATAAAAGTTTACCGTTTCGAATTTCATTGTCGATGGTCACGCACACATTCTTTTTTTAAAAGTCTTTTAGTCAATAGGCTACTTTTTAATTTTTTTGACGTTTCAATGAATTTAAAAAATAAAAACTGTTGACTTTAAAGTTCTTAGGACTTATGACGTGAGATATTTTTTTTATAAATCCAATTTTGTTTTTTATACTACATTTAACTCTATAATTTAAATGAGCACAATAAATAGGGAGGGATCATGCTACAATGGCCTACTCAAATTTTTTACTGTTATTATGTTAGGACTGCATAAATTAATAACATAATGTTAGTCATGCGACATCCACGGTTTACCTTGTTGGTTTATTGTCGTTGGCAAAAGGCCAAAAGCTAAAGCGAGAAAAGGTAGGTCGTAGAGATTATACGACCTTTTTATATTGGGGTCTTGGAAGTTAAATAGCGCCAATGGGTCATGTCCGGTTAGTATAATGATATCATAAGAATTAGTAAGGCATGAACCTTTAAATTTGTAGTAAAGAAAACCTGTTGGTGAGTCGGATTTTCCATGTATGTAAGTTTTCTATTTTTTGTAATAATAAGCTTATGAGTTACGAGCGGATGTTTTTGTTTACTTATGGAATATTCACTGCAAAAGAAAACATCCGTATCTTAGAGAGCACGCTAACCTGTTAGTCTAGGTAGCAATTCCAGTATCTTTGAAAATCCTAGACACCTAAAAAGCTCGACAGCAGTTTTTCTACAGAACTTAGATCGAACTCTAAGTTCTGTAGATCACAATCCCACTTAAGTGACTCCTAGGTGACCCTAGGTGACCCTTAAGTAGGATTGTGGAGGTATCGTTCAGTTAATTGCAGAGGTGCAGTTGCTCAACTTAAAAAAATAAATTTCAGTTGTATTCTAGCAGACCGCAGCCAACCCCAACAATTGGGAAAAGATTCGGAAAAGTTTTTTTATGTTCAAGAGGTCAAGCGATTAAACGGATAGCCTGGAAATGAGTGCCTTCCTTTTATTGGGACTTACAAACTCAAAAGTTACAAGTATGTTGTTGACCTTTGAAGGGGTGGCCTCTTTTCTTAAAGGTCATGTCACTCCCGAAATAATACAGACGATTTTTGTTTCTAAAATAGAAACTTTTTCTGTCACATAATCGATTGGTAGATATTGGGTATGTAAGGCTAAAATTTCTTTTTGCAAAAAGAGACAGTGACAAAAATCAATGAAAGGCTAAAATTTCTTTTTGGAAAAGAAGACAGTAACCAAAATCAATGTAAGGCTAAAATTTCTTTTTGCAAAAGCAGACAGTGACCAAAATCAATGTAAGGCTAAAATTTCTTTTTGCAAAAGGAGACAGTGACCAAAATCAAAGTGTTTATAATGATTGTTTCTTTTGAAATATTCAAAGCTAAATGTTGCTATAAGATTTTTGATATCCTCATCGCAGTTATTATTTCAGTCTCACCGTTATCATCTCTTTACATTTGTACGTCACTCTGATCAATTTTTGGCTTCTCACATCCAGTTCTTGCCAGTCATATTGCGCAAGTCGTCAATTATCATTTATTATCTATAACTCATAAATCACATGAACGACTATTTAAAAAATATAGAAAAACAAAAGCAAAAATAGAAAACCTAGGTTTCAAGAGTATGACTTCCGATAGCCACGCGTACAAAAACACGAACAAAAGCCTCCCACGAACAAAAAGAGATTTCACGGCTACGCTACAAGTGACGCTTTAAATAATTGTAAAACCACATTTCACAGTTATCTGATGGTGAACAATAACGATTATGGCTCTCACACTCCCGCATTGTGCTCAATTTAAAAAATAAAATAATGTTATGACGTGTCAATAAATACTTAACATCAATTACATGCCTCAAAGCAATTACGAAGGGAAGTTTTAATTATGGTTCTGCTAGGGTTGTCTCTCATATCTTTTGTACTTTCCATTCTTACTTTTAGAAATTCGAACATAGTATACGAGTAAATGTGCGCTTTGATGTGTATAAGGCATATCTGGAGTAATTATCTTGCTTTAACAAAAGACATTGATTTTCTAATAAAGTTTATTTACTTTTCTTTTGTGATAAAGACTGTTTTTGATGTTCGGAAGTATTGTATTGTCAAAACCAGTTATATTTCTACAAAAAACATAGTGGAGAAATTGCGATTCAAATATCAAGTTTAAAATTCACGAGAAAACGCTTGGTGGTGTCATGGCGTCTGTTTGTGTAAGACGCGACGTCACTATTGGTCAACCAGTGTCAATTATAGCTCTTAAAAATAGTAAAGTGATCGTCGATCATATCCGAACAAAGTGACCTGTATACATAAGTGACGTAAATCGCTGAATTCGTGTTCAACTTAAAATGGTGGATTGATATATTACGTAGTTTTATTTTTGTTAATTAACTAATAATCTTGATGTAAATATTAAAATAAATTAGAAACGAGTTTTATACTCTATGCACCCCATTTCATCAGATAAATACATAATACTAGTGGTTCTTGGTCACTGTCATCATGCCTATTCTAGCCATAGCGATATTCCTGTGTTATGGAGTAATTTACAAGTATAGATGAAACGAAAAAATCAACTAAACTCAGAACAACAATTTGTGGATCACAGCATTTGTCATGGGGATTAAATCTATAATATGCAGCACAGAAGGAAAAGGTAAAGTAACTGCTCAATGCTTGAGAAACGAAGCCATCCGTGCGCTCAAGAGCAGGAATCCGTGCGTCAGGAAACTTTACGAGGTTTTTAAGTCTTTTTTAAGATTTACTTTGCTACAAGTTACTTAAATAAACTAACTGATTCGTTAACGATAGTAATCGGCAACGTATATAATATATAACGATAGTAATAGGCATACTAAAATATTAATATTTGTTTAAACATACAAGCTTCTATTTCCATGTATGTAATTTGCATATTCCATTGTCCAATTAACATATGACATAAGCTTTACGAGGGACAACTTGACACATTCGCATCATGTGAAACGCCACCTTTTTATGTATTCATTTATCTTGAATTATTAGTTACAAACAAATAATCTTTATGTTTTAATAACACGTAAGCTAATACAGCCGCATAGGGTATGGAAATTTGTTATTCAAAGCCGGAATTAATATACTAATGTTGTACGCGTTGTTTTTTTAACTGTGGGTAATTCGTGGGAAAGTCCACGTAGTTAAAGAAACAAACAATCAATAGTTTTTTTAGTCCTCCGTTAACCCGTATAAGCTATACTACTGCAAAGTTTCATATAAACCAACATCTAAACATCCTCATAGACTTTTAAATCTATATAATTTGTAGCAAAGTAGGAGTGTTTATAAATAACTTTTAAAAGTATCATCAACTTCAATGCTGTATTGTTATAAACTCCTTTAATCCTAAATTTCCCCCATTTAGGTCGTATTTTTTATTGGGATTAAACGAGAGGCATATCAAACCAATAAAAAAAATATTTGGAAATGGGTTCATAAATAGCCGGGTTCTGTGATAGCATTAATTAAAAAAATAAAACTGAACTCAGAACCTCCTTCTTGTTTTCAATCGATCTAAAAACAATTGTAACGCAGCCTGGTTTGAAACAAAGGTGAGAAAACTTTGGGAATGCATTTTTTTAAATAAAAAAATTAAACTATATTCGATAAATATAACTATTTAGAATTGTCGACATCGGCACAGATTGCCATATCCAAAACAAAAAAAAACTATATTCGCATGCGCACGTCAACGTGACATCTAGGAATCAAAGAAATTTCCAGGACACTTCAAAATACATCCAAAACATTAACTAATGATTCAGATTTTATTGAATGTTGATTTTATATATTCTGCGAATTCTAAAACATGTTGAAAAATACTGGTATAATCAGAATATATATAAATTTTACGAGGTATTAGCCAAGATTTATTATTATTGCGCAGTTAATTCCTCTCAGATCTTTGCCGTGTGATAGTTTATTTTTAATCCTATTTTTTTATCATAAGCTCATGATGCTATAGAGACGTATAAATTCTAATGTCACAAATCTTTCTGTAATAACTAAAACTATTAAGACATCAGGAAGATAAGTTACGCTAATTTCTGCACAAACGGGACCTAAAACAACAGCATTGGTGCTATTGTTTTTTGAGTGCGGGATCGGAAGCAAATGATGCAGAAGCATCTAAATATGTATGCAAGGGCTGGTTCGCCCAGAGCGGTACTACCCTCGCATTGAAGGTCAACGTAAAAAGACAGGGTTTGTTCTCTTGTGTTTCGTTTGAGTGCGAGACCAGAGTCCCAATGATGTAGAAGCATCACTGGGCCACCATAGTGTGGGTCACCATGCTGCGTTGTGGCATTGTTTGCATTCGCAATGACTATGGTGACCACTACTCCTGGATTCTGTTGCTACTTTATATTAGGCAGGGTAGAGTCACTTTGGGAAACATATCAAAAACTTAACTTGTGTGACCAAAGCAAAAATAGAAAAGGTATTGAAATTATAATATACCTTACTAATAACTTATTTGTACTTCGTAAGAATAGTCAAAGTAAATAGAAAATCTCTTGTTGAAATATATATTTATCCTGCTGGATGTTTTGGAATATGCGTCGAGTTTTTGTTATTTCTTGAAACGAAAACTCGGGGGAGGTTACAAACATTCGGGAGACGGCACAGAAACACCTAAGTTCAGAACAGCGGTTCCTGGATCACACAAGAGTTGTCCCTGTGGGGTTCGAGCTAACAATACTGGGTCCACTACGCTGTTAAGGCTAGACTGGAGTGATAACATGTGTCCGGATGTCATAATAGCAGCGGATCCCGGATGAGGCGCAGAGTGGCACACCTTGGGGACTGACAACCTTGTGGATTAAACCAAGTGTTAAGCAATTATTTCGTTGATTTGTTTTTGCTTTTTGCGTAGTGATTAAAGTTAAAGGTGGCCCAAGCTACATCTTGTATATGTTATATTAATATTTTTAAAATAAAATGAATAAATATTTATGTGATAAAAATCTTTTGAAATTTTTGATATTAAGGTCTACTTAAGGATATAGGTTGTTTAAAATGATTTAGAAGGTATGTTTGCTATCGAGACATCGTAAAGCGAAAGGTCAAAGAACCTTTATTAATCGAATATTTCCTATTCAATTGTATTTGAAATAAGTTATAAGTTCCTCAAACAAAATAAAACTTAATTGATATTGAGGGAATGATGAAGGCTTTCCAATCTATAAATAGATTGCTACGAATTAGAAGAAAATACATATAGGTCCAATTAAAGTTTCTGTTTTTTAGAAAATATAATAAATAAATAAAATAACTTAATAAATATTTCGGACATCTAACACACAATGCCATTTAGTCCCAAGCTAAGCAAAGCTTGTGTTATGGGTACCAGACAACTGATATAAATACATATATCATCATCATCATCAGCCTATCGCAGTCCACTGCTGGACATAGGCCTCTCCAATTTCACGCCACTTAGTTCGATCTATGGCTTCTAGCATCCAGCTCCATACTCCATACATATATACTTTTTTTGTAAAAGCATACAATCGAAAACCAATATTTGCAGATCTACAAACATTTAGTCCGACCAAGGAATCGAACCCAGGACCTCAAGCACAGCAGTCCCATACGCTACCACTGCGCCACCGAGGCAGTCAAAATAATTTTCTGTTTCTGTTAATTACTTTGTTTTAATATATGACATTTAAGCAACGTAAGAATCTAATATACATCACATATGCCTTGATTCTCAAAATCATATTACATGTGATTTATTTCAGTTTAATAAATAAAACAGCATAGCGTCGCGTCGTTAAGCAGCAGCAAGTGCTGGCATTTCGTAATGTATTTAGAGCTCTAAAGTGATTTATCATACTAATAGTTTTATTATAAAAACATGTCTAAATCATATTCAAATAGAACAGCGGCCAAAATAGTCGCAGCAGTAATAAATTACAAAAAATTTAAAACATCTGTAACAAACGCGAAACTGTTAAATGGGTCGTATGTGAGCTTAAAAGATTTCCTGGGTAATAAAAGCTCTTAATTTTAGTTCTGCCAGAACCAAACGGTTAACATTCGCACTTTATAGACATTTTAATCCGGTACTTGAAATATGTTCAGGGGTAGTTCAGGGGAGATCGCCAAAACTCAGGGGAGGCAGTCCAATTCAGTGACAAGCATCTAGTTGTTGAAGATTAACGAATATCTTTGCCTTTTTAGGGTAGAACTATACCATATAAATATGGAGTTGTTTGTGAAATAGTTTAGTTATTGTATTAAAGTAATTGTAATATTTTCAAATTTAAGTTAAGTTTTACCAATATAAAAAAGGCCTATGGGCCTCCGGTATCCTGACTTATTCTGTGAAACGTGCAAGCGCTATTTCACATCGATTTTCTGGGCGGCCGTTGTATCACTCCGGTCGAGCCGGCCCATTCGTGCCGAAGCGTAGCTCTCTCACGGTATACTTAGCTTATTTATGTTCTATTTGATTACCAACTTTTGCGTGCGGTTCCGTCTGTGTGTGTCGGTTATCACGGTAAAAGTATGGCCTTTCAAAGTATCTCTATTACAAATTTAATTGAAATAGGTGCAGCGGTTCAGCCGTGAGTTGTAACACACTGACAGAGTCTACTTCCACATTTATAAATTCAACGGTAACTCGAAAAAGATATAAGTATGAATTGCAATAAGTATTAATTGAGAAATAAATATTGATACAAATTAAACTATTTATATTGTCTTTGTTTGTCAGAGCAAATCATTTTGTCACACCAAACTGATATCAGACACACCAGATATGTGCACTCTATATAAAAACAATAAAGCAACGTGTCAAGTCCCCGTAGGGCAGGGTTACGAAAATTAGACCCCGGGGAGTGAACTGCATCTGACCTGCATATGCGCTTTGTGAGGACGAATCATACAGAATAGGGTCAAAACAATCCGCTACAATGTAGAGAACATTTCATTGTATAATTTTAGCAGTAGGTAAAGAGCTTATAATTTTTTTTTAATTTAAGCTTTGTAAGGTTTGATAAATACATGTGATATTTTCGTAGGGTAATAGACTGATTGATTACGTCGCCAAAACTTGAATATGATTTGAATAAGTTAGCTAAGTACTGTTATTATTCAAAAAAATACGTATTAGTTACCTACGTCATATGTTTTGTGTCATATGTTACGTCATATGAATGAGATTGTTCATTTCTACTTTTGTCAATATTTTTTTAAGGTATTAACATCTTATATGAAATGATAATAAGTTTTTAATAAAAAAGGCTTACACTATTATTACTTTAACTAAAGAGACAAGTAAATAAAACAAATTTTCACTTTTTCTATTCACACAATAAATATGACTTAGTTTCTTAAAAAACCTCACAAGGTTAAATGCAGAAACCCAAGTAATTAAAAAAAGTAAAAAAACATAATCCTGTAAAATTACAAAAATAGAATGGTAAAAAAACGGCATGTTTCATTCTCTTGGAACAACATCCTGACGTTGGCATTGAAGCATTTGCAATGAAGTTATCAAGAAATACAGGGGCCAGCGCAGTGGGGTTCCGCACCTCATCCTGTTCGCCAGTACAAAAAACTTCACCAAGCGACAATACAGAAATTGCGTTACTTTTATAAAGGGGGTTCGCAAATAGCGGGTAGTGAATAATGTACCTCTCATTCACAGTTAAAAGTTTAAACACCCTCTCCTTTTTGAACAATTGGTGGACAGAGACATGATCAATGTGTACTGTTAAGGGTTTTGCTCAGTTATATCGACGAACAAACTTTCTTAATTTTTCTTTGTATCTTGAAATAAAATTAACTAATTTATATCTATATAAATCAAAATGAATCACAAAAATGTATGTACGCGCATAGCTTTCGATCGACTGCACCAAATTAGATAATCTTTTTTTTTATGTGTTTGTTATTGCCAGGACAAGGTTTGAATAGGAAAAGAATAAAAGAAATCCGGAGGTGTTATATTTTCTTAGTCCGCTTAGTCGTATACACTGCCTGTAGGAAGCTAACACGGGCTTACTAAAATTAGATTTTCGGTACTTCAAAAAATTAATATGGCGGTACGAAGCACGCCGGGTCAGCTAGTGACATGATAAATAATTTCAATTTTGAGTATGTTAAAAATGACAGTCGTGTGTAACGCGCGTATTTAAGATGGCAGCAAAGCAACATATTATATTAGCACACACTTATAATTTTCTCCAATGCACATCAAGTAGAACGGTTAGAATATGAATGTCCCCGCATTACTCCAATCCACGGCATTTTATAACATATGACATGTCCACCATATTCAATAATAAATTCCCAAACTCGGAAGATAATATTAAACATTGTTTGTCATAATTATTCTAATGATTATTAAAATAAAATTATTATTTGATAATACAGGATTGTGTAACATTAAAGATTTATTACGCTGGAAGAACCATTGTATAAAAAGAGTACAGACGTTATTAACAATATTTGTAAGTAGCACCGCAGCAAGTGGCGTTGTGTGTGATAAATTTCCGAGTTAAAAAAAAAAAAAACGTTACCTTTAAATGTTATTTACCATCCAGATTACATTCCATCTATATTAATTTTATAAAGTTAAAGTTTTTGTTTGTTAGAATGGTTTAATCTCAAAAAAATTTACTGATTCGAATTGAAAAATTAACAATGATTGGACGGCCTATTTATAAGCGACGAGTGCATTGTAAAACGTAAGTAGAAAGGGAAAAACAATCAATCAATTTAATTTTCGAATGAAAAGCTCGGCTATGAGAGGTCCAATATAATAATTATATATTTTATAAACGATCACATTTTTCTGAACAAATAAAACTATTCCCAACATTCGTTCGTAAAACTTTTAACAATACGAGGACAGAGCTCATTCGTATTCCAGCGAAGGCTCAATTCTTATAAGTTTCTAGCCTGTTTTGATATTCTTTGAGAATATTTATTTCTTGTTTACTTAACTTTCATTCTATGTTTATTTTTTTAAAAAAGAAACAAAAACCGACCTTAAAGTTTGTGAAATATGAGGATGGTTTTATTGAGAATACACATCAAATAACACAAAACTGGTGACGTACGGGGGTTCAAGTCGATGTTCATGGGTAATTAGGGACTCGTAGGTTAAAACATTGCAAAGTTAAGCTATCCGAACCAGGTCAATCTACTGATGGGTTACCATTCTTAACACATTAAGCCCTTCCGTGCCCCGGAGAGCACGTTGAGCCGTGCGTCGTTTTCGATTGCCATACGAACATCTGTGACAATCGTTACGAGGAATTGTATCCCAAAAAAGCCAGACAAGAGTTTCTGTTTATAACTGCAACATCCTTTAGCAATCCAAATAGGAAGGTGAATGTTTGATGAAAGTCGGCCTGCGTAGAAATTGAAGATCAGATGACCCTAAGCTAGTGGGAACACACAAACACACACACAAACACACACACNACACACACACACGCACTTAATAAAACTCTTAATCAAACTTCAAAAAAGATACTGCAAAGCAAAGCTTGGTCATACAGGTTCTATGTATGGAGTTTAATTACAATAACCAAATAAGAAAGAAAGTATAAAAGAAATTAATTTTTCTAATGACTCTTTTACATCTGCTGGTCTTGGAGGAGGTACAATTTCCAATTGTTCATAAGCTACAAAGAAAAGTTGGTAAGTATGAACAAAAGGCCGGAGTAGAAGGCGATGGACCGTGGCATTTACACTCGGTTTTAATCAATGAAGTTCTGAACCGATAGGACGCACCACAAAGGAAATTATTGAGTCGGGAAATGGTTGAGACTAGATGAAGATTGTGGTATAAGTCACGGACAACGGAGATTGTGTTTGTTGATTCTCAAAAGTAAAATCCAAAAGTATGTAGCATCTTATTAATATTACAGGTACTTGACACTCAATTCATACTGATCGATTTATTTCTTGAACCTTATTTTGTGCCAAGAATGTACAATGATTAATCTATCTCGTCATTGGTTAAGATATAGTTGTGGGAGAGCATCAACGCAACAAATTTCACGACCAACTTATGCTGTTCTATATTATTTACTGTTCAAAGTCTTTAAAATTAAGGCATTTCAAAAAACGAAAGATGATGAATTGGAGGATGCAGTTAGTCGTTACCACTATGTATCTATCATCTCCATCTAAACTTTATTTCGAAAACCAGGTAGCTAAGGGGTTAAATAATTTAATAGAATCCCTATTGAGGAAGGCTATGTAACATCACGCAGCAGTCATTAATAAAAAAAATATTTCGGACGTTTAATACACTACGTCATCTAGTTCCAAACTAAGCAGAGCTTGTATTATTGGTACTAGACAACTGATATGAATACATAAATACTTTTTTTTGAAAATACATAGAAAACACCCAAACTCCGAAACGAATATTTGCAGATTATACAAACATTAGGTCTAACACGGGAATCGAATTAAGAATTTAGAAGAAAAACAGTCAATATTAACTCTGAATTAAAAAGCTAGTTATGTATCCAAATAAAAATCAGCTAAATTCAGTATTGAAGCTTCAAAGTTATATTTAATATCAGAATCTGTTACCAGCTATCGGACATCCGTTTTAAATGCACAAGTTTTATCGACTTATCGACCTAAATTTAAAATCGTGTATAGGGAGTGGCACGAGTTACGAAAAAACTATATACAAATAATCCGGGGTAAAATGTTACAAAACAAATTCTCTTATCAATCGATGGAATTTTGTGTACGCCTATGTCATCCCATATCACTGACATGAGCAAATAATTCGACATCCGTTTCACCGCGGAGCTTATCAACTGTGTCTTGAACCAGGTCTTTTGTGCAGGCTTTATGATTAAGCTGTGTACAGTCACTATACCGGTGCTACTTTTAACAACTAGAAACGTTTATAAACGTCTGTACACAACAGACGCTTATAAACTTTTATTAAACTTTTCTTAAGAAGAATTCCTTGAAGGTAAAATAAATAACATTAGTCTTGATTAGAGACAGTCCGTAAGTGTACGAAATTAGGATTATTTTCGTCCATATTAAATAAATCTTATGTCTATTCTATATCTTATCGCATCTTGAATGATCAAAAAACAAAAACTTAAGGTGAGAAGTATCCATTCCCACTGTTCTTTATCTTTCTAAAAGTTGAAGTTTAAAAATGAGAAGTTTAATAAACCAATAAACAGAACATTATTTTGCCCACTAATTCTGTCACTTCTATTTGATCCATAGGTATACAGCAAATCTTCTAGTAAAAACAACAAAAAACTGAATAATGTTTGCATATTATATTATTACTTGCATATTAAAAACCAATAAGTAATCGAACGAAAGTACAATAAAAAGTCCTGAACGTAGCTTCGCCCAAGCTTTGCCTGACGTATTACTAAAATTAAGTCATCTTAGTTTTTATGACTAGGCATGTTATTGTACTGGCTGTAGCACCGTAACGCTGCGCTATTGACTTGGGCCAAGCTGCTGCAGCTGCATTCGGCTTGTCAGAGTCGTTATTGAATTGTGGCAGTCGTGAGACAGCATTCTACTTCTGTATTGATAACTCTCACTTAAAAGCGGAGTGGCAGAAAAATTGCTTTTCGCAACAAAGAACTGTATTGTCCTTTTGAATATTTCGTTTGCTATGTCTTCGGATGCAATATTTTATTGCATAGACTGACTTTGCTGTTTTTGTTTGAAGATGAGGTATTTTGTTGTAAACCTTCTGGTTTCTGATAATCTATATAGATTTAACATTCAAAACTATTTCATATGGTTAAATAACTAATGAAATTGACTATAGGTTAACATTTTTTTCTTTCATTTTTAACTGTATTAACTATTTTTAAATGTTTTAAATTGATAAACGTTTCTTTACCTTTAAATTTATTTATTTTATCTTTTTACTAACATCTATGTAATTAATTCTCGGGTCACGTTATTGCTCACAATGAATCCCGAAAGTATCCAACCGATTTTCACTTTTATTTATTTAAATGTGTGTTTTGATATTGTGCCCAAGATAGGATGGTTAACATGCTCAGACTAAGAGTATCTGAGTATTTATTGAATATTGATTAGAAACAAAAGATGATGAAGTTGAGCGGGTCAATTACTAATACCTATAAGTATCAAAATCCTTTTTTTAAAATAAGTTATATAAAGAAAACCTTTTTTATACTTTGGACTTGAGTCATACAGTGCGTGTTTGTCTGTAAAAAAGTAATCGGGTTACGTAAGCAACAAAGTCAAAATTTGCAAAGAAATAATGGAAAACATTTGAAATGGTTCAGTCATAAAACTTCATAAAATAAAAAAGTCAGAATGCCATCAAGGGAAACGATCTTCCCGAGTTGTTCTTCAGACTTGAATTACTTCGTCGTCTTCGCATTCATAAAAATGATCGTAATACTTTCCCTTCAAACTCGGTTCAACTCTGTTTAGAAAAAGTTTTTCATTTCGTAATTTTACTCCAAATTGTGTGAAGCTAACAAATATAGACACGACAGTCGTAAATATTGTTGGTGCTAAAAAGGAGGGTTTCTGAGAAAAGGAGAATTATGAATGAATGATTTAAATGTGTGTACATGATGTGTTTTATTGTTTTAGTTCAGTAGTATCGAAGTGTATTGGATGTCGTGAAATTTTCCTTTACTCTTCAGAGCAAATTTGTTTAAAGTAGTTATAAAAATATTATTTAAATAGATAAATAGCGTTTTCTAAAAGAAATTTGTCATACAATTAATGATATGACAATATCAATATGAAATGATCAGAGGGTTTAACATAGGGAAATATAAGATTAGTATCTGTAGCACAGTTTAAAAATCTAGGTATATATTGCAGAACATTAGATAAGGATCACTTTACTATTTACTTTTTGAGTACCTACATATTCAAAAAGTTACTTCAGACCCAAGATAATAACATCTTCATTCATAAATCAGTTTTAATAATTAAAATGTTAAAAATGCGTAATAAATATTCCTCTAAAATAAAAAAAATGTCTTTAGAAACAATAGAGAGATATGTTATTTAGCCACGAGGCTAAACGTATTGTATAAATAAATATGTCGTTTTCAGTCAACTTTATGATTGAAGCCGTGACACGAACCCGGATTTCGTAAAGCTAATCATTCGGCTGAGTAGACAAAACGCTAACGAATTTACTCGTTAATGCAGTCAATAGCACTGATTTACCAAAGGCGTAAAATGTCATCTGGGTTGCATATTTACACAGACTTAATACTGATTTAATAATTTCACAGATTTTAATAATGACACAGATTTTATAATTTTATATGTGCAAGACAATTTGGTTTTAAGCAATATTAAATCCTCATTTAAAAGACAGTGAACTTTCTTTTAAATGAGGATCAGATTGAATCAATTTTCAAAAATCTTATCTTGAACGAAAGTCAACTCTATTCATGAGAAAAAATATAATTCACTGGCCATATTATTAAGCAGTATATACATATATATGATGTATATTTATACTAGTTTTGTATAGAGGTATCCGACCTACTGATAAAGCGATTTAAAAAAATATTTTAATGGTAGAGAACCTCCTTATTTATTAGTGCCATAAGCTATTATATTGGCCCAAAAAGTATGGAACTTCGACATTTTTAATTTAGACGTACATTATTGAGAATTGAAACAAACTTGTGTCTGAAATTGAGACCTCTTTGGGAAAGGTCTCAGATTAAACTAAATTCAGTAAAGAAATTTGAGTAGCTTAATTTAGTTCAAATTACACGTTAAAAAACTGCAGTTGGTTGTATGTCTTTGTTCTGAAGAAAATCTTTTATCTGCCTCAGCCAAAATTGGAATACTTGGTGTTGACATATAGAATGTAGTCCAGTTTCGTGACCATTTGGAGGGTAAGGCTAAATTCGCCTCGAAGAAGCTTGGCGTGCTCAATAGATTGAGACGGTCTTTCGGCCTTGTACTTTACAAGGCGCAGGTTCGGCCGCACATAGAATAATGTTCTCATCTCTGGGCAGGGGCACCCCAGTACCAGCTCCTCTCTCTGCACCTCATCCAATCGTCGACTGCAAGAATTTTAAATCGGCTAGACTATCTGGTCGTGTGTAGAGATTTGGCCTCGCTATGAACCTTCTATTGCTTTTACTATGAGGAGTCCAAAAAAATGTTAGAATTTTGCTCTAGTGTTCTACGCTGCAGCAATTTCGTCCCTATCATTAAGATGATTGTCTACAACTGTGCGCTTTTCTAGAAACTTTCTGCCTCGCACAACTAAACTGTGGAATGAACTGTCGCCTGCGCTATGGCCCGGGCATATGACCTTCAAACCTCTAAGAAAAACGTACTCCTTCTTAAAAGGCCGGCAACACACTTGTGACGTATGAAACCGTCTGCTCGTTTGCTCCCATTGTATCCCATAAAAAACACAAAGAGATGATCACTCGGGCGAAGCTGCGGGCAACAGCTAGATTTTATATTTTTTCATCTGTCATTCAAAATCAGAATCGAATGGGTTTGTAGAGTCCTTCTGTGTTTATTCTATTTCAAATTATGCACACATACAATAATCTCTAAAGCTCTGCACCACCTAAAGGTTGACTGGAAGATAATGCCCATGGCATTAAGTCCGCCTTTTGCAATGTAATTGCATGAAGATTAAATAAATAAATAAATAAATAAATAAATAATGTTTTCATAGCTTTGAGAAACTCAGTTGTAACCCAACCACTAACCACAACCATATACATAAGCCACCAGACTTTTTAAAAAGTATGCGACTTGCACTAATAAAGATTTCATATATTTCGGTACATTTTCTGTGAGATATTTTATAGGTTTTCTTTTTGTTTCATAAATGTTTTATAGCGTTTCCTAGAAAAGCTTTTTTTTTGGTTTAGAAACTTATCTGTAATACCTGATTTGCGCTCGTAACAGTAATTCTTTTATCCTTCGACGACAGTGCTTTTGTTATGGCTTGAAGGCAATTTTTTAACAAAGAATCTCACCTATATTTAAGTTTAATATTTTAAGATATACAAAGAAGGTTCATAGAAATTCAGAGCCCAACCGCGCAAGCGTTGTGTTAATGCCGATATAAAACGTCATTATAAATCCCCCAGGACTTCACCCGGCGTAGGGTGGACGTTGTGGATTTAGGGATGCGCGGTCACGTTTCTGTTATGAAAATAACAAGCTTCTGAATGTATCCGGATAGCACTAATTAATCGAAAAAGTTTTCACTGGCCAAAATCGAATGAGATCTTATCGATGTTGTTTTTTGTTTTTTTTTGTTTAAAATGTGGATGGCTTTTCAGTTGAAACAAAGATCAATTTTAGTTACAACTCCACTTGTGCACTTAATGGCAACACTTGGTGCAGTTATATAATGTTTGGTTTCACTAGACTTAAAAAAGGAGATTTTAATTCAAACGAGTTAGGAGTGATTTTCTTCTTACAAATAAAAAAAAAAACAATACATTAAGTATAAACGTAAGAAATGAAAAATACCGTTATTGTAGTTCATCATGACGGTCTGTGTATTGAAACCGGCGACACTTATAATAAGTTTGCTTCTAATATTTGAATAAAAAAAATAGAGGTTTAGAAAAATTGCATGTCCACCCCACTGTGTCAGTTTTGGTACCGTTTGATCACGGTTGAAGACCAGCATTTCAATATCGGTTCTTTTGTGAGACTGGTGTACTGGTGTAGGATGGTGATTAATATAACACCAGCGACCACATCCGACATTTGGTCCTACCCTTCACTGGCATGGCTTCTATTTCACGCAACGTTAATAGAAGAACGCCGATAGAAGCCTTTTTACATTATATGCGTCCAAGATGATATTTATATTATTATTGTTTTGTAAAACAACTTTTAAGACTGCGAATTGTTGCTTAACATCTTACAACACAGAAGTAATTTTATAAAAATCTATAAAAAGAATAAAATTCATTTACAAATAACAAATGTTTTACTTGTATATTAGAACAAACCTATTTAAAAACAGATGTTCTATGCAAAACGAAACCTTTTTAATCCTGTGGTCTCTCCTTTTTCCCGCCAAAATAAAGTCTAGCGTCATAGGAAGCGTTCGCACGTCACAATACTGGAATTGTAAGGGGCAGTAAACACAGGGGCGGATTAGCACCCCTGCCCCTGACCCGGTGACTCGCTACGTCTCAATCGACGAACTCATTACCGCGCCTACGCCCCATATTGACACTCGATAAGTATCCGATATTGTAATAATTTGTTCTGCTCGTGATACTATTCGGACGGCTTGTTAAAAGTTTTTGTGATTTATAGTAGTCATTAATATCGTAGTGGATTAATTATATGACTGAAATCCAGGTTACCTTTGCCTTAACAGTTGGATGACCTATTCTAAAGTTAAAATTGTGATTCTTTTTTTAAATCCAGACACTTTTGAAGTTAAAATATTTTCTGTATTCTATTTTTAAATATTTGAATTGTATTCCTTTTTAATAATTTCTCAGATCAATATGAAAATAATTGTAGAAATAATGTTCATGGTGCAATATAAATTTTGTACATCACACAATATAACAGATGCTCCAAAATGAACTAGATCGATACAACAATAAAAGTAATAATGTCCCCGATAACAATAATGAGGGTGACGTTCCATTAGTTGCACGTGATACAGCATGCGTGATTGGTTTCCGAACGATTCACCATAAATAAAGTTAGGCCACGATTGCACTCGGTGCATAGAATTGCAAATGTTTACTGAGCCACCGAATATTACTTTATTTGTAATTAATGCTTTCCCAGTATTGCAGTGGGGTAATAATAGCCTACAGAGCGAGATACAAAAATATCAATAAAAACTTTTAACGCAAATGTAATATTATTATTATATAATTAGACGAGCAATTCTTATAAACATATATATGATCTGAATCTCGGAAAAGGCTCTCCAACCATTTTCATGAAATTTTGTATTAAGGTTTTCGGGGTCGATAAATCGCGATACAGCTAGGATGCATTCTTATAAAATTTACCAAAAAAAAAATGCCGGCGATCCAGGTACTTCTCATAATTTTAGTAGGTATGTGCCACTGACTAGGCAATGACAGAAAACAAAACATTAATTTAATGAATTATGGTCAAATTAAAAAAAATCGAGTGATACCTGGTTAAAAAAGTTACATTTTATTTTGTTCCAGGGCAAGGCAGGTTCGGCGGGGTAGCGAACTTGTTGTTTACTACGGGCCACACTCAACAAGGAGTTTCAATTTTTTATAATCTTATCTTGAGTAGATCTGAGGAAAATGGAATACATAATAAGTAAAAAAGTTTTGTCATAAATCTGCGTAAGTTCATGGTGATATTTTTCTAGTCAAAAGTCGGGTTGTTTATGATTAGGTCATCTTGTCTAGTAATGTATAACATTTCTTTTTAATTTTTTGTTTATTTTCTTTTTTTTAGAGTGAGCATTGTTTTTAAAAATAAGACAACCCTTAAATCTCTTAACGGTGGTCTACAAATCTCAGATAAAGGTGAAAGGATTTCTTAAATAGACACAACTGGCTTAAAATAAAACCTCAAAGTAGACACCATGTATTTTCAACATGTTGTTATGTTAAAAGCTTAGCTTTGTTTATGTGTGCATACTTCACTTGTTAAATATTAATCTCTATCAGGCAAAGGCACGCGACGTACGGCCACGACACGACCATCGCGTCGATGGAATGAGTTCGAAATTCGAAACTATTTTGTTTACAAACTATTCAATTAAGCGGGAAATGTTAGTGGCAATGGCGTAAAGTTGTGGTTTTGATATCGACTCATTAGTATTACAAGACACGCGAACGTGTACGCGATTTGGTATCTGATCTACTGATAAGAATGAATTAACTACAATACTGAGAAAAAGGATAATCGATATGAGGCATTTAAGTTTTGTCACATTATGAAGGGCTTTAGATACGTGGGTACTTTTTGTTACAATTCAATTTTATCAGACATGCAGTTTTGAATTGACAAAAATAAAGTGATTTAACTGTAGTTCTCTACACAATACACGTTCTAAGATTGAATATCATCCGACATGTAGAACATGTACACAGTAGCTATTTTTGATCAAGAATTGAATTTAACGAGGATTGCGAGATCGAGAGATCAGGTTGGCGAGTTTCCACACGTTTTTTGACAAGATCAACAAACTACAATTACTGATGAACAACTCCCTTACATAAGTTTAAATTGCGTGGTTGACTTGTTATCTCTGTAGACAGTAGTATGCTCTACTTAAAAAAAATAACGTGACACTACAATAAAATGATTCAACGGTTAGGACTTCACAAATCTAGTACCTATGTAAGTTTTATAAAGTTTTTGCAAAATTTACTAAGTTTCATAAGTTTTACATACATATTTTTATCTTTTGTTAGATTATATCATTTTGTAATAAAGGTAAGATCACGATGAACAATGACATCAGCAACCTGATTTTTATATTTTCAGACAAATATTTTTGAAATGACGGCTTGTAATTTAAAAATACTTTTACTAAATGTAAAATATATAAAAGAAAGATACGGTACTTTGTGAATTTCTTTTGTCTGTCTCCCTGTCTTCTCTGGTAGAAGTATATCTATTTTGATGGGACTTTCACTGGCAGAAAGCTGATGATATAAAGAATAACTTAGCATTTTTAGACTAGCTTCGCCTTATAGTAGCGCTTATAGAATATATACAATAACAAGTATTTTCCCAGAACAGTTATAAACTATTTTAACACACTTTTCTATTAGAACATAATACCTATCTACATATTAGAAGCATAATCTATGACTTTCAAAAATTGTTTTCTTTATCTTATTTCAGATTAATTAATCAATTATCTAAAATAATCCATTGCCAAAGTTCTCACCTTCCGAACTCAACAGGGTTATATTAATTTATGGATCTCCTTGTTGCCTCAGATCTTCGTAATTGATATGATTACCGATAAATAAGTTGAGTGTTTTATGTGACGCCACATCTTAATATAACACTAAATATTTAAATTATGAAAGTATCCCTTTAAATCAGAAAGTATTATTCTCCTCGGAGCAGCATTAACGCCCATATTAATTATAATGTTAACGACGCTGCAAAACGAAATTCAGCAACGTGAAATAAACTCTATATCCGAGCTTTAAAGATGAAAATTTAAATACGAGTGTTCGCGATTTATTTTTGATCCCAATTACTCATTTCAATGCGACTGAGTCCCGGGCTCCTTGCAGACCTATACGTCTTGAGCGAGACAATATTATTTATCCAGAGGTACAATGACAAGGCGTAACAACTGCACGTATGCAGTGTAAACTCGAAGGAGTGGGCGAGTAAATCAACTATTTGTATTGCGCGCGGGCGCAGGCCGAGGCACGTAAGTGCGGACCTTTGGGATTTGCCAGGGTGTTCTTAATTTAAAGTATGCAGTACACTTCACATTAACGACTTTTGAGTCTAATCAGCTTAAAAATGATATTTGGTTGTTACTTTCTGTAAAACCGCATTTGTCCACAAGGCCTTATTCAATATAAAATTAATAATAAACGAATAAATATTTCGGACATCAAGCAGAGCTTGTATTATGGGTACTGGACAACTGATATGAATACATAAATACTTTTTTTTTGTAAATACATACATATTATACATAGAAAACACCCAAACTCAGATACAAATATTTGCAGATCATACAAACATTTAGTCCAACCCAGGATAGACCAGTAGGAGAGTATAAACCTCTAGTATCCACACTGGTCTATATAATAGTATAATGAAGTCGAAAATAAGTCTATAGTCAGTCAGTCTATTACGCTTTCACGGCTAAATTGATCGATCGCCTGCACCGATTCCAATGAAATTCGTCCTGGAGATACTTCGATTCTTAAGGAAGGGCATAGGTTACTCTTTACGGCGACAACCGAATAACACGAGTGTAACTACGGACAAAAATATTTTTTCTAAAATATAAATAAATAAACCCACATTTCTATTGGAATAAACAGGTTCTGCCTATATACTCATTTGCTGTATTCTTGTATAAAAATTTAGGTACATATCTATCGATAATGCGTTTAACTCAGTAAACAGCATCGTCTTTCCAACACAATGCAATATAGTCAGCAGAACACCCTGTTGCAAACATTGCATTGCTCGCGCGCCTCCAGCCGGGTCTCGTTAGTAACACGCATGCGCATATCGGCCCCGACCAGCGCGAGCGGCGCCGTCGCAAGACAAATGCGACGTCGTTATTTACACCCGCGCGCTGTCTGAAACAAGAAAAACATGGAACAATTGAGTATTTCAATAAACGACTAATAAAGATGAAATTGACATTAGTTTTTGCGGTTTTATTGCACTGTCTCTGTAGCAGAAATTGATACTATTGCTCAAAGTTTAATGGTATCATAAAATCAATGGTTGAGGACTAGAGCTCAGGTTTGTTATTATAGTATTTGTAATGGAAAATGTAAAATTAGTTTAACATATTTCGTAAGTATTGACTGTATACTTTACAGTCTCGTAAAGCGTTTAAAGTAATAAAATAAAAATGTAATTATTTGTTTGATTTGTATTAAATACCTTTATCATTTACAGACTTCAAGTTTGAAACGACTTATGAAAAACTACTCAACTGTGATGTTTTAATTTTTACTTGAAGTAATTTATCTTATTAGGTTTTGAAACACACACACACAAAACTTTTTATTTATTGATGACTAGCTGAGCGCCGCAACATCAACCGCATATAATACCGCGGGTCGAAACTAGTCTAAAAAGCCTAAGCTTTCATTTAAACTACTGTAATTATGAACATTATAGATATATTATTAACTTAAGTTAATAAAAAATTTAAGGACATGCAGTGTGCTAGGAACTGCCTACATTTTTTACCCTATTCATCCCGTGGGTGTCAAAAGTCGACTGAGGGTGCTAACTACGCCAAGATAACCACACTGCAAAGAGAAGGAAAACCCGTAGAATATAATCATATAAAATATATTATAACCTTATAATTTAATAATCAAGTAAATAGTTGATTCGGGAAGTTAGTATTGACTTGGGTTTGGCCTATCAGATTTTATAAAATGCCGTCGGTTGGAGTAATGCGGGTACATTCATATCCGACCCGTTCTACTTGATGTGCATTGGAGAATATTATAAGTTTGTGCAATTATTTGTTTGATTTGTATTAAATACCTTTATCATTTACAGACTTCAAGATTGAAACGACTTATGAAAAAATACGCAACTGTGATGTTTTAATTTTTACTTGAAGTAATTTATCGTATTAGGTTTTGAAACACACACACACAAAACTTTTTATTTATTGATGACTAGCTGAGCGCCGCAACATCAACCGCATATAATACCGCGGGTCGAAACTAGTCTAAAAAGCCTAAGCTTTCATTTAAACTACTGTAATTATGAACATTATAGATATATTATTAACTTAAGTTAATAAAAAATTTAAGGACATGCAGTGTGCTAGGAACTGCCTACATTTTTTACCCTATTCATCCCGTGGGTGTCAAAAGTCGACTGAGGGTGCTAACTACGCCAAAATAACCACACTGCAAAGAGAAGGAAAACCCGTAGAATATAATCATATAAAATATATTATAACCTTATAATTTAATAATCAAGTAAATAGTTGATTCGGGAAGTTAGTATTGACTTGGGTTTGGCCTATCAGATTTTATAAAATGCCGTCGGTTGGAGTAATGCGGGTACATTCATATCCGACCCGTTATACTTGATGTGCATTGGAGAATATTATAAGTTTGTGCTAATATAATGTGTTGCTTTGCCGCTATCTTGACTACCTCGTTATACTTGACATAAACCTTATATCAAATGAAGGCATAGCAGACTTGAACCTCCATTCTGAGCAAAGGCTTATATCCAGCAGCATTATAATATGTAAAGGCTAGAATCGCTGAAAATGAGGCAGTAATAATAAACTATTGGTAAGTGGGCGAGACAGCATTCTATATATAATATCTTGATATGAATGTAGTAATATTTAAGATACATATCAAATACTTTATTTACTTGCTGTGTATCCTGAGCTTGGACGTCTAGGAACTGGTTTCTGATAAATAGTTTATTTATTATAATAATGAGCTCACGCTTACCAAAAATTCGATTTACATCCGTTTATTTATTTTACCAGTAGGCTAATCTTTCCATTAATTTTATTACAACTAACTTTATCTATCTATCTATGATTTTCTATATGTATTCTGCTAAAAAATTATGAAGAAACCGACAAATTAAGTAAAGTATTTTATTGCTTTTTGATCATCTTTAACTTTATATATTTGAATTTAATTTATTTTTTAAAATTTTGAGTTTTTAATTTAAACGAACGCTCATTAGTAGTCAAAGTGCAGAAACCATTGAAATAAACACAACATACGTCATTTCTAATTACGGACATTACAAGCCAGATGCATTGCAGGACAGTCGAGACAGTCAAACGCTGATGCAAAGACAATTTACAATCTCCTGAACATTTTAATTGCACCCCGTTTAAACGTAATACAATTTAAACGTATACGATCGTTTATCAAAACGTCCCATCGCACCACACGAGTAATGAATGAACGAGGAGACAAATTCTGTTTTATATCGTCGTAAATTATTAAGCATTTAATGCTCGCTTTGTATTTGGTGATTATCTTTGTCTTTCTAGAAGTAACTAAGGAATGAACTATAAAAAAACAGACTATGTTTTGTTTTTATACCTGTTTAAGATACTAACAACCATCGCAGGGACTTTGGCTGTGAACCATGAGATCTTATTATAACAAAATAGAAGTGCTTTACGCAATTTTCTTTTTTAAATTTATTTGATAACTTTGTGCTATTATTCTCACCCATCTTGTAGTCTGATTAATCATTACTAAAATTATTTTTACAATAACCATAATAAAATTAATGAAAACACTAGGAAATAACAATAAAAAAGTAACTACACATTTACATACAAGCGTCAAAAAATTCCCCCGCATCATTGACTACTGGTAGCGTTCCCAAAAAGCTGGCAGCATTGCTACGTTCAATGGCAATACTAATTCTCTGTGCTAGAAAAAGGCATTAATTCTGGTCAGGAGAAGCGACAATCAGTTGCTTAGTTCTGCGAGCACTCGGACCCCATGAACCTAGGGTCTCTACCTCAAACGGTTCAAAAATGTAATTACCTATTAGATTTTGGTATTTACGCCAATTGAGGTTTTCAGCAGAAGCACCAGCAACGCCGGCATAACAAACTGTACTTGGAAGATGAGACGGCGCGAGGGTGTCGACGCAAGTTGCGTCGCAAAAGCCTACCAATCTTCCATGGCAGTAACCACATAAAATAAGATGTAGGTGTACGATTACGATAAGTAGTTTTAGCCCGTAAAGTGGCTGCCAATTAGTATTCAGAACAGACGCTGTACTGGTTTTAATCAGGTCCTAGCAAAGAATGCTGTGCATCTCTGCGCATATCTACACTTTTGGTTTTTGCTAAGTGCGTGTTAGAAAAGAGTAAAGTAGTGCACTCAGGTAAACTGCAAGATTTTTGCAAGCTTGTTTTTAAAAGACAATTTTTTTCTTGGAAAAAACGTAGTTTAAAATACATATGATAGAATATTGTTATCTTTCGATGTCGCCTGTTATCGGTAGGTTTTTCGAAGGGTTGTATTTTTTTCGGATGAAAGTGACTCAACGATCTTTGCCGTACCCTAAATAAAATGCAAACACAATTTTATGGAGATCAGGCACATTTGTTTACATAAACAAATTCATACTTGCAATTATCTGAAAAACATACTTCTATTGGTGCTCTAGTCAAGAAGCATTTGTTTATGATAGATTAAGAACTACCTTGTCCGCGATGCAAATATTTTATACGCAAATGCCATCAAGCTGTAATAAAAAATCGTAATACATCAGGAGCCGACCTATTTTCACAAGCAAGCTAGGGTCACCGTACGGGACGCACATAAATCATACTAATACAAAACGAATACCATTATAATTGTCATGCAACGTACAGGACTCACTCATATTAAAGATACGCTCGTAATTTTTCAGTATTTGGTTACACGACAACATATTGGAGGTTTATTGTTCATAGGTGAAGCGACAAGCGGAGCGAGATTCGATAGACAATAAGTTATTGATCTAATTTTCCTAAAATAACAGTAAGGATAGTCATTAAAGATTTATGCGTTCTACTCATTATCTAGACACTGGTCTATTCGACAAACCTATTTAGTACTGTTATCATGAAAAAAGAAGTCAAACATTGCCAAGTCAATTCCCAATAACGATAATATTTCATAACGTAATAAAAAAGTTCATTACTGAAATGAAATAATAAAAACGACATCACTGTAAAATACGATGAGTTAAAATATTTTGCTTAATTACCCATGGGTAGTCTAGAAAACTTTGTTAATTTCACAATACTATATTAAACTATTTCTAAGAAAGACAATTTCAATTCCTGAGTTAAGTTTCTTCTTTTTATGACTTGACATTTTATATAAAACAACACAACTTATAAAACTTTGATCTCATCATAAATTTACACACCCCAAATTAGCGATAAAAGCCATTAAATTAATTGACTGATTCACAAACATCATAATCAAATTATTTTAATCATCAAAGGATCCAATTTGTGGTAGCAATTTAATTTTACTGATGCTATTAAAACATGGTTTTTAATATTCATGTTTATACAGCGTGTATATTATATTTCACGCAGTCGTAAAGTGGTTGTGGAGATCGCTATTTGTCGTAGTGTGGTCGTAGTCTGGTCATACATCACGTCAGACCACGTGCGGTTAGATTTACAGATAACCATAAATGGTTCTCGAATATTTCATGTATAGAAAATGTGGTGTGTCATAAATTTGTATCCGTTTATCGCGTTATCTGAGAAGTTAGGGTAGTTTAAAAAAAAAGGACGGGGTTCTGACTTGTGATGGATTGTCAGTTATTTTGAACGAAGTGATATCAGTCAGTGTTAAGGTTGTTGATGAAAAGGTTTTAAAGCAATAAGTAGGAAATTGGCTGCTTTGTCAACAGCACTTTGTCCTTACCTTATCATATAACTTATCATGTTTACTGTTACACATTCTTTATCTACGTAGCTCTTCAATTATTTGGCATAAAGGAACTGTACCTTTCAACAATAAAAATAGTAATTATTTATCCGAAGTTAAACCTTTAATCTGTACTTTCAAAAAGAAAAATATTTTACGAAGAAATCAAGGAATCAAATAGAATTAATTATTCCATTTCTTCCTTTGAATTTCTATTGACAATCTACTATCCAAGATAAGTAGTAACGAAAAATGTAGGAAAGTAGTAATTTCTTATCACATATTATTAATAGTTAATATTGTCAGGCATGCGTCACATTCCGCTTACTGGTAGCGTACCGAGAAGATTGCGATGCTCACGATGCTAATTCTTTATGCAAGATAAAGCTCCGCCTTTTGGTTACGAGAAGTGTCAATCAGTCGCTTTCCTGTTCCCATTGAATGAAATGTTCCTTAGGACCCTTTTTGCATAAACTTTAACTGCACAGTATTCATATATTTCGATGAGAAAGTAAGTGCTGAGTGGATGCCTCGCGCAACCAATCTATGGAATAAATTGTAGAATGAATTATTATATACTTTTTATGGAATAGAGGTCAAACTAGCACACTAGCACAGGTATCGCCAGATGGTAAGCGACTACCGCTGCCCATGGACACCGCAACACTAGAGGTGTCACAAGTGCGTTGCCGGGAAGGGGGAGGGGTTGAATTATGCGCCTCCAATATCCTCACTCACTCGGTGAAGCACAGCGCAAGCGCTGTTTCATACCAGTTTTCTGTGAGACCGTGGTATCACTCCGGTCGAGCCGGGCCATCCGTGCCGAAGCGTGGCTCTCCCAGGGTAAATAATTGTTGATTGTGTCTTACGTTGTGATGTTCATTGGTGACGCTAGTCAGTTTCTGTCAAGTGAGCCGTCTGCTCATTTGTCTCCTAGGTGTATCTAGAAAAACGAAATCTTGAAACATAAAATAAAAAGCCAAGGTAGTTTGTTCAAAAGTATTTTAAAATGTATTAAACGCCGTTGAAATCTTTATGGTTTTTTTTACAATTGCATTCGCCACATTACTATAGAAAATTCCATGAAAGTTGGAAAGGTGGTCTAGACTAAAAACAAACTACATTCTTCACCCAACCATAAATTACCTTACAAATCCACGGTCCTGACAAGACGTGAAGTGTGGTGGGCGCGAACGACACGGGACGCAGACGCGGAGTTAGTGTACCAATTGTATGGAGATGTGAGCGTAAACCCTGAACGAGATGCGAGAAATAAAAACAAAGATGTTATCAAACAGTAACACCGATGCAAGTCATCGTTATTGTAAGATTTTTTAATTATCAGCAGCATAAACGAGCGTGGAGTAGACAGTAGGTACTTACTTCCAATTTAGCATTTATTTTAAATGTTATACACGGCATAAAAATTATATACACTTGCTTTATTCATTTATTCATATTCCTATATTCATAAAATAAAAGGTTAAACTACGTACAACCAAATAGCTCAAATCTACACAAATAAATAAAATTGAAATGATTGTCTGTAAATGCAGAAATTCTTAATAGCAGCCCGGGGTATGGAAGATGCGGTGTTTCCCGTCCGTGCCTCGGAGAGCGCGTTAAGCCGTCTGCCCCGGTTGTCATGAACATCTATGGCAATCGTTACTGGGAAATCAGTGCCCTCAAATATACTGACAACTAGCGCAACTTTCGAATTCAGTTCACCCTCAGGGTTACGGAGGTCCGATGCCAGTCCCCCCGTTTAAAAACTGATATAAACTGACCCCAAATCTTGGGAATTATAAAGGCTAGGAAGACGATATTTGTAAATGAAAATTATGTAAAAAAAATTCACTAAATGCATATGAAACTATATATCTACGGTATTTATACGAGGTACGTTCAAAAACATCACGAATTTTGAATTTTCGCGGGTTACGTATATTCGAATTTCGATTTTTTTGTGGCTTTATGTTGGTACATATGTCTCTCACTTATGCTGACGAGTTCGGTCATTTTGAATGTTCAGTTAATTGTTGACATCTGCTGACATCTGTTTTGCTTGCGCGTGTTTTGGTTCGTCTTCGATTTTACCCTATTCAAAAAAATGGAACAAAGAATTTGTATCAAATTTTGTGTGAAAAACGAAATTAAGTGCGCGGATGCATTTCGAATGTTGACTGTGGCATACGGAGAAGCTACTTTGGATAAAAGCAACGTTTATCGGTGGTACAAAATGTTTTCAGAAGGCCGAGAAGATGTGAACGACGAAGAGCGTGCCGGACGCCCGAACACTTCAACAACAGACGAAAAAATTGATCTAAAATCGTCAAATCACCGTTAAAGAAATTGCCGAGGACCTAGGCATATCGATTGGCTCGTGCCATTAGATTTTAATCGATAATTTGGGCATGAGACGGGTCGCCGCAAAATTCGTACCAAAATTACTCAATTTCGATTGCGACTTCTTGGCGAAAAACAAACACACTAATGATACCGCAGCCACCGTATTCCGCAGATCTGGCCCCCTATGACTTTTTCTTATTCCCGAAACTGAAGAAGCCCATGAAAGGACGACACTACGCCACGATTGACGAAATAAAGACGGCATCGAAGAGGAGCTGAACAAGATACAAAAAAATGTTTTTTTGAAGTGCTTCGAAGATTGGAAAAAACGTTGGCACAAGTGTATAATATCCCAGGGGGATTACTTTGAAGGAGACAAAATAGATATTCACGAATAAATAAATAATTTTTGAAAATACACAAAATTCGCAATACTCTTTGAACACACTACGTAAAAAAAATCAATTTTAAAAACTTTTGTCTGTCTGTCTGTTTGTATGTCTCTGGAACGATTTGACCGATTTTGACAGAACTTTTGCTGGCAGATAACTGATGATGTAAGGAGTAGCTTAGACTACTTTTATTTCAGACTAGTTTCACCTCGCGGTGTTGTTATACAGGTACAGGTACAACTACTGGACTTATTACATTAAAATTTTAATTCAATAAACTTAAATCAAAAATGATTAAATTTTAACTCACATAATGAAACATCACTTGCAAATTACAATAACAAAATCACAGATAATGATTTTATAAAGAGATCTTTCAACATCATCATCGTCAGCCTATCGCAGTCCTTTGCTGGATATAGACCTCTCCAATTGCACGCCACTTAGTTCGATCCTTGGTCTTGGTTGATCTCGCATCCAGCTCTTGCCAGCCGTCTTGCGCAAATCTTCACTCCACCTGGCCTCTGGACATCCTACAGTACGTTTGCCGATACGCGGTCTCCACTCAAGAACTCGTTTACCCCAATGGTTATCGGTTCTACGGCAAATGTGTCTTGCCCACTGCCACTTCAGCTTGCTAATCCTGTCGATGAGCCTGGTTTTTTGTTAGATCACCTTGTTTCTGATGGGACCCCTTAGAGAAACGCCGAGCATGGCCCTCTCCATAGCACGCTGAGCGACTTACATCACATCACAAAATCATCATAGATTAAATTTAATTGTCAAACACTTTTTTTTCTCTCTTGGTATTGCTGGGTGTAGCATGGTACTAACAAATTAGTCTAAATAGCACCTGTTTAAGTGAATCAGAGGATCAATCCTGTCATTAGGATATGATTTAGACCTAAGATAGACTTGCTTTGCAAAAGTATTTTTTCAAAGTTCCTTTTCACGAATTTCCTACTCCGTGTTTAAAATAAGTGCAACGTCATTGTCTGCTTGTCATATACGTCAATAGTTCAACAATCTAATTGCCCCTTAATATACGACAAATGCTGTAGTATTGTATAACTATTTTATAAGCTGTATTAAATACTGTGTACAGATTAAATACTTTTGTTTAATTTTTCTTTGAGTAGGTCCTCGTCACAGTGCACTAAAACGACAACAGTACAATCCAAACAAATAAATAAAACTGGAGTGTTTATTTTTCTTTTCAAATTAACTGAATGCATATGAAAGTATATACGGCACTTAAAATAAAAAAAACTAAAAAAAAAAATATCTGTTTGGGTAATCTCTGGTACGGTAGGACTGATTTTGACGTGATTTTCATATAATGATAATATAAGGAGTATTTTAGACTACTTTCATAAGACAAAGAATTTACAACAACAACAAATAAATTTAATATGACATTGTTATAAAAGGAATGATAATGGCCCTAATCGCTTACCATCAGGCGATACTTGTCTGCAAGTTTGCCCGCGATTCCATAAAAAAAAACATAAGTTTCAGTGCGTATTGACTTGAAATTCATCCACCAGATGAACCAAGCATCTAATCGTTAACAAGTCCCGATGTAATTGCATAGAGTTTCAAATAATGTGCGTGGGCGTCGTTCCCGACGTTACGTCACGTCATGTTCGGACGGAAGTGTCTCATAAGCATCATGCATAATGTATGACGTAGACTCGTCGTTCTGAGGATAATCGCGTCGATACTGTTTGTTAGTCAAATAAGCCATTGTGAACACATCTGAAATGGGAATCGGAGGTATGGGACTACGTTATTACCTTGTGTACCTTTGACACGGACTTTTTTACAATTAGATGTTGTTAAAGTATCTAAATGAGCTGTTTATGTAAAATACTCAATAGAGTGATCAAGTTGAACGTATGGATTATAAGTGTTGTGATGTAAAGTTACTTAATCGTTGGGGTAAACAGGTTTTAAAATTTCTAAAAAAATAATTTTATACAAGTTACGTTTATAAGCTGTTTCGAATTAGGCAGACACTAATATGTCGAATAGTTGTAGAAGAACGTGATAATACTTTTCTCTCTTTAATCTTGATTCTGGTCGTATTTTCATGCATATTAATAACAGATAAGTTGCTTTTGTATAACGGGACTTATTGGCAATACAATTATTTAAAAAGTTTACGATACCTTTAATATCCCGACATTTCGAACTCATTCTCGTGCATCACAGAGAAGTCATTAAGCTCACATCAGTCTTATCGTGACCAAGAGCATAACCCGTTCGAAACATCGGTATATAGAAGGTATAGTAAACCTTTTTAATAATTTTATCGCAAATAAGTTCCGCAATACAACAAAAACTATGTGTAAAAGTCGCGAAACTTTCTAACAGTAAATAAGTTACGTTTACACTAGTATTTGTCTTAAACGGGAATCCAATCAACTGCCATTGGCGTAACAGTTACGAAAACCAACTATTAAACCAACGGACCATTTAAAGAACATAGCCTTAGAATTCGCGTTATGAGCTTGTATTGGTTACATAATTTAATTTCCGTTTTGTTAAGTTTGTTTTTTTTTATGAAATAAAAGTAGCCTAAGTTACTCATTTTATTATCAGCTATCTGTCCGTGAAAGTCCCGTCAAAATCAGTCTTTACGTGTAGAGATTAGCCGGAACAAAGAGACACAAACACAAATAAAAAAAATTTTTGTACCCTACATAACCTTTCCTAATTGACAGTTTTATAGAAAAACTGTCAATTAGAACTTACAAACAGACACTTAAACTGTATTTATTTGTATAGATTTTAACTAACTACTTAATCGCTTCAAGGCATGCAAATAAATTTAACCACGGGTTGAGAAACAATTTCACAAATATACTGAGCTGTACTTCAACGTCGTTTACCATTTAAACTTTAACCCCCAATATGGAACAATATTTGGTAATATCTAGTAAGGTGTAATGTAAACAGCGTTATTATGGAATGAACAACCATCTCTCAAAGGCAAGACACAGTTTAAGAAGACTGTCTGTTCTGCAGCTTTGAAAATACTGAGACACACCGCTGCCTAGACTCACTTATGCTTATAGGTATCTGCCAGCGAAATAATGGCAGATAATTCATGAGAGATCCCCACGGTATTGCCTGCGGTTGCTAGTTGCTAGCTAGCTAGTTTTTTTATAAAGAACGAATTAATTACAAAACAAATTTAATTTTTATCTGGAACCTGTTTAAAAAAATCTATAGGTTGAAGCCCGCCGTAATCTGAAAATAAATAATGCGCGTTTCTTTAAAAATTTATAAAAAGAACTGGTATTTCTCTAATGATTTCCATGTAGATTGAAGATTATAACAAAATTCAATGACTTTACGTAAATTATTCATTTGTAGCTTAAAATTAAGTAATTCCCCACTTAATATCAATTAATATCGATTAATTGCCCTTGTTTTGTCACTTTTGCGGTAGCTTGTTTTACTCGACAACTTAACTACTTTCCTATTTCCTGTGCGGGGCCTATTTACGGCGTACTCTTGTAAATAGTATGTTGTTGCGTCCATGCAACGTTTTCAATCACAATTTAGGGTTGTCACGAGAAGCTAATATTCGTAACAGTGATAAAGAAGTAAGTATAAGCATATTAATTTTGTTTTTTTATTATTGTATAGGGTTAAACGAGCAGACAGATTATCTGTTGGTATGTGGTTACCGCTGCCCATAAATACCTCTGACTCAAGATTCTTAAAAAAAATAAACATCATCGTTTCCAGTAACCTTCTACCCTAAATCTCGTCAAACTTTTCTTTGATAATTACGTGGGCCACAATTCGGTAGAATAAGTCGGCTCGACCGGGGTGATACCACGGCCTCACAGAAAATCGGTGTGAAACTGCGCTTGCGCTTTGTTTCACCGAGTGAGTGAGGATACGGAGGCCCATACCCCAACGCCTCCCCCCATCCCTCTCTCCATCCCCCAAAGGACAGCACTTGAGACGCCTTTGGTATTGCACGTGTCAACGTACAACGTCTGCTAGTTTGCCCGCAATTCAAAAAAAAAGTTGCTAACATTTCGTAGGAATAATGGATCCTAACGTTAAATCTGGTTGCATACAATAGTTCCTGTTGTCTTTTCGAGCTACTGCTAAGAAGAGATGTCAAGGGATAGGAAATCTCTACAGGATTATTCAAGGTCGACAGGGCCGGCTCGACCCTTTCTGAGGAAACCAAACTAAAATGTCAGCATTCGTGCTATCGTGTTTCGTTGATGAGTGTGGGACTGGAGGCCCAATGATGCTTAAACATCTCAATAGGCCGCTATAGAGTGGGTCACCATGCATTTTTACATTGTCAGATTTTTTTTTGCTTTCTATGAGGCAGAATAAAGAGACTCCACTTTCATCATCATCATCATCAGCCTATCGCAGTCCACTGCTGGACATAGGCCTCTCCAATTTCACGCCACTTAGTTCGATCTATGGCAAGTTCATATTAAAAAAAATATTATTGATTTGTCATAGTTAACTTTTCTTTGCAAAATTACAAATGCAAGGAAACTGGCTTTCACATGAAAAAAACTCCATCGAAACACACACAAACACGCACGCACGCACGCACCCACAGACAAACATCGACGTCAAACTGATAACACCTCTATTTTTGCGTTGGGGGTTTAAAATAAGAGTATTTACAATTCTTTTTTACCCGTGTTTTACACAAAAATGTTGTCTTCCTTTATTGGTACGGCGAGTAGAATATTAATCGCGTTTATACGACGTCCGGCCGACTCCATGCTTGTGAATTCACAGCTAATGTTTATTATGAGCGATTACTTTTTATTTGTGTTAAACCTTGTTTATTTTATTCTTTTTATGCATTGGAAAATAAATTCTGTTCCTGTACCTATTTATATCGGTCTGTATTTATATCTGTCGAATTTTGAAGATCAACCTACGGCTCTGTTGATACAATACTAGAAATTTCATGACTGCTTTTTTTAAGAGGCAAACTATGTTCCTTTTGCAAAGTGCTTTACCTCCGCACAGTAAGTGAGTATACTGTTTTTACCCTGTTTTATCGAGCTTTTGTATGTATGTGAGTATGTATGTCTATGTCATTAGCAAGCCCTACAGATTACATATGAGGTGTCGTTGAATTCATCAGAATGGTGATAATGACATAAGCTATATAAAACATTACAATACTTTTAAGCAGTACCTTATAACTTTGCCGCCCACATAAATGTTATTTATCTCCATTCAAATTTTATCCAAATATGTTCGTCGGTTTAGCCGTAAAAGCTTTACAGACAGATTCTCAAATTTATAATATTAGTGGGTATGAGTACACAGAATAATCCTTAATGGGTCTATAGGTAATTACAGTCATTCCAGCAAAGTTGAGCAAGGAGCCAAGCATGTATTTTAAGTAATATATAAAACCTTTTTGCGGTTTCGGCAAATTAATAGGACCTACATCTCTTATCTATTATTGAACCCCCGTCCTGTTTTACCAGTCGGACCAGTCATTAAACTGGGTACTAACTACCTTCATCCGTACTTAATACTACTCCAAAGAAAACTAGTAATTTATGCCTAACACATTACCCTGATTGCCAAATGTACCTTAATAGCAAATGTTTTCTCTTTATTTTGATCTCTATTTGCAACACCTTAAGATAGCAAATGGTTTGTTTAATCTTCTTGTTATTTTAATGCCTCAGCTACTATAGCCCTGTGTCCCCTCACGGTCCGGTGAACAGCGGACGGTGTACTTAATTACGTGATAGTGGTGGTCCATTTCAGAAACTCTCCCTTTTCAAGTGTTTTGCACGTGTGCATTCAGTTCCAACACACAGAGTAGATTTTACTCTATGTTCTCAACGTTCGAAGTTACAATAGGGTTATATTCCTTTTTAAAATATTTTTATTCTGTGGCAGGTGAAAGAAGGGGTTTTGAGAAAAGCTATTTTGGCGACCATGTGTTGGTTTGACAACACGATTTTAGGGTACGGTGTGTCTTAGATTTGAGGCTATTGTACTTTAGATTAATTCTATCCTAATGTAATTTTGTAGGAGTAATATCTTTGGTTGAATTAATGTTATTACAATGGAGCAAATCGTGCGGTCATGTGGACTTTAAAAGTTATTTATAGGCGTATGTCTGTTTACGAGTTAGTTTATTTTCAGCAAGTAGTTAATAGCTCAAAGGAGGTATGACAATTTATGCGATTTCAGAAGATTGCCAGCCTATCATCTTTCTGTAGAAAAAAAAACTGTTAACTATTACCACCGGCAGTAAAATAGGTTAAAAGCTAAATGAAATTTTGCGTCTGAGAAAGTTCAAGTAACATGACACCATTTTAATTCAATGTATGTTTGTTTAGATTAAATTAGTAATTTCCACTGACGGTTCTCAAAGTACATCTTAACTTAGGACGATTGTCAAGCAAAATGACTGGTAGGAAATGGATGTAAGAAGTCAAAGATCGTTATGAGTACAGCTGTGCACTGCGATACTACGATAAGATATACCAAATATTGTTCGAGGTTAGGGTTTGAAGTTTAAGTTGTAAATAGTGTTTAGGTATAGCTCAGTATATTTGTGGAATTGTTCCTCAGTCCATGGTTAAATTTATTTGTACGCCTTGAGGCATACGATTAGGTAAATCTGTACAAATAAGTAAAATTGAAGTGTCTGTTTGTAGTTTCAAATTAACAGTTTTTCATTAATTGCATATGAAAGTATATACGGTGGTTAAGTAAATTTTGAAAAGCTTAAGAACAGCTGGACCAACTTTACCAGTGGTTGTTATGGTACTGCGGGTAACAAATCCGTGGCTCCGCTAATTATTTTATAAAACTAATACGTCTAAATGTCATTTCATTTAATTTCATTTAGGACCATTTGTTTTGGTCTCTGTGTGTAATTTATCTATAATATAAAGGTATGTATAAATGTATTTATAAGAATTCAATTGTTTTCTTTTTTTTATATTTAAGCTTCCAAAATGACTCTGCCCTGCCTGATGGAAAGCATGAGCAGAATCCAAGGGGGGTGGTCACCATCCTCAATGCGATAAAGAACAATGCAGCATGGTGACCCACACTATGGCGGCCTGGGGGTAGGGGGATGGTGAGGGGGATAGGGGGCGTTGGATTGGGGTATGGGCCTCCTGTGTCCTCACTCAGTCGATGAAACACAGCGTAAGCGCTGTTTCACACCGGTTTTCTGTGAGGCCGTGCGATGGTCGAGCCGGCCCATTCATGCCGAAGCGTGGGTCTCCCACTATTACATGTTACTCTTTTAGTTTTATCTGTTTCGTATTTTTGAGTGAAGCATCGTAAATGATATATGAAAGGCGTTGAAAAGCGTGTTAGCGTTTACGTCATGATGCTATTCTGAAATTTCTATTTTAATTTTCATTGATGTCTATCACGCATGCGCTAATCATAAATTACGGGCAATAAAAATATATGTAATAAATCAACTAAGTATAGACACAGTATTAGTTTTTAATATGGGCCTGCCAATTAGCAGAATTTAAATTAATCCTTTTTTTAAATGTTACCTTGATTTCAATGTGTAATTCTCTCTGCATGTGTTCTAATATTGAAAGTCGAAAAGTAAACAAAGCAATTTTTCGTACAGGGACGGTCATAGTGGATTTGAAAATGGAACGGAGTGCAATCACGAAGGATTGTGTTCCAAATCCCGTTTTACTCGCGTCTATGGTCGGGTGACCGAACTAAGAGCTCTCATGTTCCACGTCGTTTCCCCTTTGTCGTCTCACTTATTAAAAGGAAGGGGGGTGGGGTAGATTGTCATAGTTTGGTGTGTTAAAGCGTGAAGGGGTCGAGTGAATGACATTTGCGTAAGCGGCTGCCCGCCCTCAAGATTATCTCTACGATGATTCCCGTCTGGCTAGACTATGAACAGTGAAAGCTGTCGGAGACGTTAATTGTTTTTTTTTATGTTTGGAAAGGCAAAAGTTAAGCTAGGATATTAGATTTTCAACTAGTTTAAATACCTATACTTAATATTCTATAACGATAAAAGAAAATATTAATTGAGTATACTGTTCTTGTATGCAATTCGTACATGAATCGCCTATGTAGAAGCAGCTGAACATTGTTTTAATATAATAATATGTAGTAAAGTAAAGTATATAAGTGTTCTATCAGTCAATTTAGCTTAATATCTGACATAGTACTAACTCTGCTTAGTTCGAAGCTAGACAACGTTTTTAACCGATTTCAAAAAAAGAGGAGGTTCTCAATTCAATTATTTTTTTATGTGTGCTACCTCAGAACTTTCGACTGGGCAAACCGATTTTGATGATTCTTTGGTAATTTGAAAGCTGGTGTTTCCTGAATAGTTCAATTACAACTTGGTCAAGTTCTTGAAGATGCTTCAATTATTTGTATATTATTACAATTATTATTTATTATGGAGTATTTTTTTTTAATGTTTGTTAATATTCTGTCTCTATATCTAGTTAATTTGACATTGTAATGAGCATTTTATCAAAGTGACGGTGACTATTATACTTTAAATTAGCATAGGTTTGGTGCGCAAACAAATAAATATAAATAAATTATTAATATATTTCGGACATCTAACACACAACGCCATCTAGTCCCAAACTAAGGAGAGCTTGTATTAGCTTGTGGGTATTAAACAACTGATATGAATACAGAAATACTTTTTTTTGTAAATAGGTACATACATATTATATATAGAAAACACCTAAGCTTTGAAAAAAATATTGGCAGATCATACATACATTTGGTCCGACCCAGGATTCGAACCCGAGACCTTCATGGACAGCAGTCGCTTACGCTATCACAGCGCCACGGAGCCGGTCAAATGTTTATTATGCTACATATTTTTCTTTGTAACTTTAGTATGTAAGCCTTCTTTAAAAGAAAATGAATAAATAATACCAGGGAGACTCCGTGCATTACTATGCGGCGATCAATGAGCAAGGCTCAAGTGGATCCCTAATTTAACTGTATTGGCGGCATGTTGTGAGTGAAGTTGTAATGGTTAGCCATCATCCCTGAAAATTTATCTACGTGTAGATAATTGTTACCGTTTTGTCGAAAGTAATCTCATGTATGAATGTTAAGTCCCTTATATACAAAGAGGAAGGAACACACAGTTTCAAACCTCTGATTTGTATATTTAAAAAAAATCTTTTCAAATGTTAGCAAGAAGCTTGAGCTCTCGAACTACGTTTTGCAGCTCAAAAAGAGCGTATCACCAAAAATTACTCTTAAAATGGTAGAAAACTTTCCCGCAGCTATTGTGCGCTGGCTTTTGAACTGAATCCGTTTAGTTTTAACAGTAGTTTTTCTGTGGAACGTTTAGTCATTTTCATTTCATTTTCGTCCGTTTTTGTTATAAAGAGTTCGTATTTACTTGTGATATGATGGAGATGGATGATAGATAGGGTGTGTTTTACCGAGTGAGTGTGGATACCTGAGGCCTTCTTCCCCCATCCCCCAAAGGCAACCCGGCAACGCACTTATTACGCCTCTGGTGTTGCCCAAGACCTCTTTGTTTGCAGCCGCTTACTCTAACCACTAGACTAACGAGGCAGTGCTCAGCAATATATGCCTAATAAATCTTAACATATCATACGTATGCAATAATATCTATAATATTTGATTTACAAACACATAACGAATAATGCTAAAATATAAAGTTATCAATAGCAAACATACACAAAGAAACCAATTTATTTCCAAAATACTTCAAAAACACTGAAAGTAAGTTAAACTGTTCTTTATCTATTTATTTGTAATACATCTACAGTTTATTTAGAATAACAACATGCAAATCTACTAAAAAGTGCCAGGATAAGATTAATAAAATTATCAGCGGTGTGAACTATCACCAAATCGAGCAGTTAATGCGAATAGTTCCCTGACGGAGTAAATAGCAGCCACTTAACCTCATGACATAAGTACATAACACAATACTTACACATATTACACTAGGATGCACTAGATACATTCATTCTTAACTTGCTACCTCAAATATATTTTGTAATTATTAATGCAAGTTTCCTTTATATTTTGTTTTAAAAAAAAATCTACTACTACTACTAGTCCTCCTAAAAATCGCCTTTGTTCGAAAGCTGCGATACAGGCTTCGCCTAGTGCAGCTTTCATTAACATTTGTAATGATGGACAGTTAATAAATATTATTATTATTATATTATTATAAATTTTGACCACTTCTATCCGAAGATCATTAAGATAGTCGTGAAAAGACATTGTGTCGGCATCAGCTGTCGTTTGACACGGGTCTAAGTTAATTTCCTGCCGGCAGCCCTTCCTCCCGGCCTTCCTAATAGAGTTTATACATTATATATAGAAGTTGGACGCTTGGGAACACCTTGAACCTCATTCAAGAGGAATACGAAATGTTTTATCTGGTTTAATAAAGGAAGATATTTACTTATATTAATTATGTTGTTTTGTCTCTGTGTGTGATTTATCTATAATATAAAGGTATGTAAAATGTATTTATAAGAATTCAATTGTGCTTATTAGCAGCCTGATTAATTTAGTACAAGCTGTACCTGTTTCAGGTAATAATAGATAATAGAATTGTCTTGGTGGCGCAGTGGTAGCGTATGCAGTTGCTGTGCTTGAGGTCTCGGGGTCCATTCCCGGGACTGATTCGGAGGTTGGGTGTTTCCTATGAATAATATGTATGTATTCAATAGCCGTTAGAGGTAGTAGAACTACGTTGATTTCAGCATGCAAGGGCTGGTTCGCCCAGGGCGGTACTACCCTCGCATTGAAGATCAACGTAAAAAGACAGGGTTTGTTCTCTTGTGTTTCGTTTGAGTGCGAGACCAGAGTCCCAATGATGTAGAAGCATCACTGGGCCACCATAGTGTGGGTCACCATGCTGCGTTGTGGCATTGTCTACATTCGCAATGAGTATTGTGACCACCACTCTTGACATTTGCTTACGCTTTCCATCAGGTAGAGTAGAGTAATTTTGGGCCATACATAAAAAAAAACAGATATCTTTATCGCCCAAGTTATGTTATATGTCTGACAAATTATCTGAGACTTTTGTCAGGAACCGGTAAAATTAATTGTTAATTATGAACACATGGTACATTGGACGATATATTTTTCTACTTTTCATTACAATAATATTTTCTTATTCTATATCATTTTGTAAAACTTTCTTTAAACTTTCAAGCAACAATATATCTTTGAGACGACTTCGAAATATTTTTCTGTCTACATAAATACACCTCGCATCTTTAAGTGTTTTGGTCCCAACTGTGAGTCCAAATTACTCCCGGAGAAATATCGTTACCAAAAACATTTAGAGCTGAGTGGTCTCCTACTTTTAAAATTAATTCAGCGAGTTTTCTGTTCGCCAAATTTTGTACGTTAATTTGAAATAAGACAACTTTTCGCTTTTGCAATTCTCACGCCAAACAATAGCTATATTTTTCAAACTCATTAACAAATTGTTGACGGGCTTTTTTGGTATATATTTGGATAATATTCAATTTGGTTTAATTAAAATAAAGGTTTGTTTACTTTGAATCGGGTTTACATACTTTGATCACATAATGTCCCAACTCTGGGCTCGGGCTCCTCTTAGGAGAGGGTTCAAGCCATACGTCTCTACGCTGGCCGAGTGCGGGTTGGGGACTGGCAAGACAACGTTGTTGCTACGTAATCTTGCCGTAGGATATTTTCAAGCCGCCCAAAGGCCTCCAACTAAACTTAACGACTGTTATCCTATGATAACGACCAGGACCGACTACTTAACCTCCAAATCACGGAGACTCTCATGGTATCATGCCACCAGCGGTCACCTATCCAGATACTGACCGCGCTGTCATTGCTTACCCTCGACGATTGTGTTTAATCAGCGAGTACAACTGGGCTATGAACGCCTCACCTGAATTGCATGATTTTTACACAGGTATAATAAACATAAACCTTTTGTTTAATGAGGGGCCTACGCCCAGCAGTGGACTAATAAGAATAATGATGATGATATTATTATTCGTTATATTTTCTCTATAAAATATTTTATTTGTATATTTAAATGGAATAAGGTTGTAAACTATTAGCAACAATCGCACCAGGATTCGTACAAGCTATAAAATGAATTGGAATAACTGTAACTTGAGTGCTGATCGAAATATGATCAGAATCGCACGTTTCATACATCGAGCAGCATTTAAGTGGCCATAATAAAATTTAAGGAGCGCGTCCTGCCGTTTTATCACCCCGCCGTTAAGAATATGCGATCTTGTGAATTGAATCGGTTTTTGGAATCATAACACGTTATTTCGATCTTCGAACTGTATCGAAATTATGTAACCTTATAAAATCTTCAATGAATAAAATACGTAAAACGTGTGTTTAAAACACTTTACATTATCAACTGTAACTCCTTTTAAACTGTATCTGCGTATACTATAATTTATATATTTATATACAAACTATAAGTAAATCTTTTATTTTTCAGTAGCACAATAAAGGTAAATTATAGTGCTTTCAGTTTAAATGAACTTTTTAACCTATCCAGTTTTGTCTTATTAATTCTACTTGTCGTTTCCGATTTTGTTTTTAATTATGAAAATCAAAAATTTTATCTTTTTCTTTTTTTAAAACTATCTATTACCTTTGTTGATAGGAAGCACGTACGTTTTGTTTAATAGGCAATAAATTAAACAAGTTAAAAAATCGAAATAAAGTAAACAATAAAGCATAACAAAGGCGATACTACAATACATTAAACAAAAAAAAATATTGTATGCCTTTTAGGCGTTAAGAATTTAAAGTGTCAATTTTATTACAGTAATTCAGAATTGATGAATACCAATTTTTTTTATGTAACCTCCTAAAAGTGACTCTACCTCTACCTGGTCACCACAGTCACTGCGAATGCAGACAATGCAGCATGGTGACCCACACTATGCCGCCTATTGTGATGCTTCTACATCATTGGGCCTTCGGTCTCGTATTTACCATCAAAATATGACGTCACGAATGCTGTTATTTTTGGCTTAAGCTTAGACTTTTAGGCATTTTTATTTTGTTTTATGAAATTCAGAAACTTATTTAACAGGCACGCCAGGATTTATAAAATGCAATTGAAGGGAAAAGGAATTGGCACAAATCCAAGGGCCAATCACAATATTGCCCTGATTGAAGGATATATATCTTCGCATGTGAATAATGAATCCCATTATCACCAAATTTTCTCCCACGTTATTGAATCCGACGAACCGCTACCAAATAAATACACCAAATAAATTATCCGTTTCCAATAAAACAAGGATATAGACACGCTCGGTAGAGCACCGAATATGGGTAGTTTTGTTTTAATTTATACCATTTTGAAACTTATTAACCAAGCTTTAGAGTTTGAAATAGATTGCGTTCCTATATTAGCACGATTCAGTATGTCTTTCTGCGTTGATTTTTCAAAAACTCATCCTATGTGTTTAATCGAGTGGATGTAAATAGGCCATTTTTCGCTTCTCGCGGCGAAATATCGATATCAATCATTATAGTGACGGAACCAGAGGCAACGGCGACATTTATAGCTAGGGTTGGCGCACACCCCTAGTTATTATAACCTCGTTCCTTTAACATAATATGCAAAGTTACATGTTTGAATAAATATTCATAAGATCAAAAATGTAGTACTGATTTTAAGAATACAAAATATTTTACAAATATACGTTTTTAAAAAGATATTTCAAACACATCAGTAACAAACACATATGGATAAAGCATAATTTTACAGACATTGTATAATGAATACAATATGTAGAAAATAGAATATCTATGTTTTATAATAAAAGGAATCCATTTGCAAATAAAATTTTTGATAATAATAAATACGTAGTTATTGATTTTATCATAAAACAATACGGCTCTATAATAAACAAAAACTTATTAGAACAGTAAAATATTTATTTTCAATAAATCTCATCTCAACTTCGACAGGCGTTTTTGAGTTGCACTTAATTGGAGATTGAATGTGACAACCCTTGCGACACTCCAACGAATGAATATGTTTTCGAAGTCTGCAATCGTTAATCATGCATTGAGCAGAGGCACAATGCTACTTCGTAATGGAAGGTTTTGTCGCGAGCAGCCGCTGTGAATGTAAATGCACGCAGCGAACGAGCTTCCTACTGAACAATGAAAGCCTTTCGCTCCATTGTTTCAGTAAGATAATTCATCTTGTCTCTGGATCTAGAGTTGACGATGCGCAACTTAATAGATTACGTGAACACGCTAGTTGTTATTTGAAACATCATTTAATATACATATGTAAAATAGTTACTCTGATGTTTTGCGTGATATGTAAAATATGTGTCAATAAATAGTTATTAATGTTTTTATTTGCATATTTATTGTTCGGCACATTATTAAGTTAGGTAGTAAAGTTTATAAAATTATTATTTTAAACACTAAAATTCCCGACTGCTTGTAAGTAATGAACTGAAAAGAGACATACAAGTATGAAAATATATATATGTAAAATTCGACTGACTTAACGTAATTTTGTAAGCTTAGTTAATCAAAGAATGAAATAACTAATATTTTATGGTTTTGCGTGCGTCGTACCCATAATGACATACGGAGCCGAAACGTGGACACTTACGGTTCGACTGGTCCATAAGTTCAAAGTCGCTCAGCGTGCAATGGAGAGGGCTATGCTCGGCCTTTCTCTAAGAAATCGCATCAGAAACGAGGTGATCCGACAAAGAACCAGGGTCATCGACATAGCCCACAGGATTAGCAAGCTCAAGTGGCAGTGGGCTGGCCACATTTGCCGAAGAACCGATAACCGTTGGGGTAAACGAGTTCTTGAGTGGTGACTGCGTCTCGGCAAACGTAGTGTAGGACGTCCACAGGCCAGGTGGAGCGATGACTTGCGCAAGACGGCTGGCAGGTAACAAAAAAGGATTTACAGTAATGTGTATTACAATGTTTTCTCTTTTTATTTAAGTCACCTACCACCAAAGTTACAGTAGATAAGTCGTGCTATCCTCATGCTGAACCAGCCCCAGATTAAAGAGGCGGTAAGCCGGGGCACTTACCCCGGGCAGCGGGTTCATCAGGGCGCCAAATCGTTGAGACAATAATTCGAAGTATCGAACAAGAGAAGCCTCTCTTCTTACAATTCCATAGATTGTTATCAAATAATCGAATATTAATATAATATGTCTCAAAATAAACTTTTTTTTATTTCCATACGTCCAGTTAGTATTTTATCCACTTACTTAGTGATTAGAGTGAACGTTGAAAATTATTATCATTCCGCATTCATCATCTTCCAAAAAGTGAGGAATAAACCGAATCAAAGAAGCAGCACCTGTATCAGAGATGTTGGAAATTAAGCCGGTTCTTAAAATCTGTAAATAAAATACAAGAATGCTAGATTCGGATAAGCTATTTTTCAATAGTACGAGTAGTGTTTACCAAAATTTTAACAAATATTGAGATGAGAGCAGAGGGCGCAAATAGTCTACCTAAAAATTTGGCCTCTCTCCACGCCTTATTTAATATGTCGACAGAAGATCACCAAAAAAATGGAGTTTTAACACCTTCAAAAGATTTTAATGCATTTGGTTTGGAACTTGCCGTATTTAAAGGGCTGGTACATGAGATTAACGAAAAATCAAATGCCTGCGACCGTTAACATAGGTTTATTATGTTAGAATAGCCTAAACGATTTATTGCAAATTATATATAATAATATGGATGGATGGATATTAGATGTCAGCAAACTGAAAAAAAATAAAGTTTCCTTTTTGTTTATGTTTTTCGGTGATTCTGTTTTATTTCACAATATTTGTCAACAATATTTGTAAGTTTGCTGATTGACGGTTGGTTTATTGGAGTATGACATAACTTTCTGTGATTCTTTGTGAACAAATTGTTGTTCTCAGTCTAGGTGTTCTTTGTGAAACATACATGAAACGGACATGGACAAACATGTATGTTTGGTGAATCCCCTCGATGCAGGATATATCTTCCTGATGCGAGAATACACCGCTGCACCGTTTCAATAAAATTTTGCATGGAGATTGGGACTTTGATTCTTGAGGAAGGAAGACTACTCTTTACTAGGCTTTTTCTTTTTTACTTTTCGATGGCAAAACTACTATTATCACATAGTAATTAAACAATATTGTAACAAAATAATTATTTTTAGAAATTTCCCACTGTGTCGCGGGGGACTTTACAAACATATATGAAACGGACGCAAAGAATATCCAGACTGAGAATAATTTTTGGATCACACAACACGCTACTCTACATCCGTGCAGTCAAAATAAATTATTATTATTATTAAAAATTAATAGGGATATTATGTTTGGTCAATTAAAAAATATTTTGAGAACGGCAACATAAAACTACAGAAACCTACGGCAGCGGCAACGAAACAGCTACGAAAAGTCTACAATTACAATCTACGGAAGATTTATAGCTCGATTAATGTAACAAATAAGTTTAAAATTTAATTAATTAATTACAAATTTTGGTTGAAATTGTATCAGAATTCATTAATTTTAAATCTATTTGTAAACTGTAAACGATTTTAGCGTCCTCTTGCACAATGATGACAGCAGATATATTTAATTAAACAAACACGAGCCCTGCGAGTGAGGACAAGACGGCACTATTCTAGTGCTGTGTGAACGGCTATATGGCTGAGTTTCGATGTTTAACTTCGGCAGTTTCTTAAACACGTTAAGCAAAAAAAATTATCGTTGTGCAAGATGCTAATTGTGTTTAACCTTTTTAATGTGGTAGAAAACTTTGCAGGACAGTCTTACCAACGTACAACAGTAGGCTAAAAACCTCCCATCGAAGGTTTCCGGACAATAGTTGTCCTGGGTGGGATTCGACCCCAATATAACCAGCTTATTGTGATGTCTGACTATATTAAAAACATATCAAGTGTTGATTTCATTTAAAGCGAGGATACTGCAACGAATTTAGCTCGTTATTTGACAACAGACCTCATGTTAAACACATAAGGCTATCGACTGTTGGCCACTTAAAGTATTAAGAGACGAATCGTAACATTTAAAATAAACCTTAGTCCAAATGGATAAAGACTATATTCAATACTATGTCGACGATGACGTACGACTTTCTATTACAAAAACATAGAATGATTAAAAATGGTCCGAAGCTATCCATCAAGGGACAAGTCGCCTGCGATACGCAGCGTGTCTTATTTGAATAACGGCCCTAGGACAGGGCATGGTGTAGAGACATTGCGATAACATTATTTTAAAGGAAACTAGTTCAATATGATCCGGTAGTGCATTAAAGTTATACATGCTAATATGTTACAAATATATTATTTTTTACAGAAAGTAGTTTTCGTTAGTGAATTTTATTTTTCAAGTAATTGTTTTTTATTTTTCAACGATATTGAAAATAAAACAATAAATATTATTTTTCTATTTTAAGGTGGTTAAATGATGTTTATATCACTAAATCATCACGCATTTCCACAAAAAAAAATTTTTAACTTAGAATCGGCACATATTCTAAGTTTAAATAATTTTTTTTTCGTAACTATTAAGCATTTTTTTTAAATTATTAATCTCTTATGACATAAGTATGTAACGCCTAGTTCAAGTTAGTCATGCTAATAGGTAGGTCAACAAACAATAAAATAAATTTTTATTATTATTATTATAAAGATATTATTCAATAGGCAGTTCATACCTTTCTGATCACATTTCGTTTAAAGTGTTTCAAAAGTTTAAAAGCAATTATAAAAACAATGTGTGTATTATCAGATCTTTGTATATTTTTTTATTTTGATTCTTTAAATAATTGATTATTTTCAAATCTTTTAACACCTATTTTACTCTACTCATCTTTAGAACATGTATGTACAGTGTATTCAATCCTGTAGATTGATCGTTCTAGTGACGTATCGACACCGCACAAATTGCACCTCATTTTAATATTAGGTCTGGATAACTACTGGGCTAACGAATGACCGAATAATTTACTCGAAGATCGATACTTGGATTCAATTCGATTATCCGATCAATAGCTTAAAGCCTTCAGAGTAAAATTGTATAGGTAAAAAAAGCAGTCATATTCGTTAATTGGTCTATTGAAATGAATCGATTCAAAGAATCTAGATGAGCCATAAGGCGAAACCAGGTGTAAACATAAACAAATAAAATAGTGAAAGAAACAAATGAGTTTAATTCTAAAATATATTATTAAAAACACTGGTTACTATCAAGCCAGTTAAATATATTCTGAATAATTGACTTATATTAAAAAAAAACTGTTCAAATAAATCCGATAGTGGTAAAAATTTCGAATATGGTATGCACGGGAAGCTCATTTTGATTTGATAACTCGATAACCCATAAATCGATTTGCTACCATATGATCGATGGTAATAACGGTCAAGTAGAATTATTATCGTATTCCTAATGTTTGTTTTCGCGCCTATCTGGCGGCAGACGTTCCCTATAAAATTGATTAGTCCCGCGCTCGGCGCTGTACAAACTAGAATTTCATTTTAATTTTCGGTAGTAAATTGGTTTATAATACAGTTATACAAAACATAATTACATTATTAACAGGTTGTATATACCTTAGATTAAATCTATGCTAATGTAAAATTGAATAGTTTTTAGCGGCATAGTTCTTAGTTTGAGGCCTCTAATTATAATTTTACTTAAGCATGTTTATTAATAGTTTATTTATTTTGTCATCAATAACAATTATGATGGGTACGTAGTTTTACAGATGTCATTAGATATTATGATGGTTGAATGTGTGACCAATCGAAATATTAATAAAAATTGTAACTCAATATGTATCAAATAATACGAAGTAAGAAAATAAGCACAGAAAACCAACATACGGGTACAAAACTGGTCAAGATAACTGTGGTCACAGTTCTAATAGGCATGATGACTAGTTTTGAAAAACTGTTTTATGATGTTCAGAAGTATCTCCTATTATCAAAAATACTTATATTTCTACAAAAAATAAAGTTTTAGTTAGAAAAAATTGCGATATAAATTTTATATTTAAATTCACGAGAAAACGCTCGGTGGTGTCATGGCGTCTGTTTGTGTAAGACGCGACGTCACCATTTGTCAGCCAGTGTCAATTATAGCTCTTAAAAACAATAAAGTGATCGTCGATTATGTCCAAAACAAAGTGACCTGTATATATAATTGACGTAACTCGCTCCGATTGGTGTTCAACTAAACATGGCGGATTGTTGTAATTTGTACTTTAATTCTTGTTAATTAACTATTAATCTCGCTCTAAATATGAAAATAAATACTATATATAATTTTTGTACTCCGTGAACCCCATTTCATTAGATAAATACATAATCTAAGTAGTTTTTGGTTCCTATCATCATCTATGAGAGTGCTAACTTTACTTACAGAATAATTATATATACTGAGGCTGCTAAAATCATAACCCGAGATTGCACGCATATGGGTAAAATGTAATAAAATGCCGACTCTATTAATGATCTCAATTAATAAAACAGTATTACATAAAATTATAATTTTATATGGCTAAATGGTTATCTGCTAAATATTAATCGACTGACAAGCATTTAAGTTACAAACGAGCGTTTGGTTTGGAGCGCGATGAACGAGTTCATAATTTAAAAAAAAACCTTAGACTAAGTGCAAGTCAGACTCGCGCACCGAAGGTTCTGTACAGGGAATCAAAACTTTTAGGGTACTCAGAATCTTGAAATTTGGTACGAAACAACGTCTTTTAGCACAAATAAAGGAAAAATTGCTAAAATGCACGTTGTATTTTCGCAGTTTTAAGATTCTGAGTTTCAGTGTAGGAGGAGGTTCTACAGGTTTTGATTTCCTTGCGAGTGTCAAAAATTAGCAGCATAAACGGCGGTATCTTCTGATTCCGTTGGCTCAGAAATTTGTATTTTTTCATAGCTTCACGGGAAAGTAGATCTGAGTTTTTGATATGGATACCTCCACGCGTTACTGAGAATAAGGGTTTTGACAGATGTACAGACAGACGGACAACAGAGTGATCCTATATGGGTTTCGTTTTTATCGTCGAGATATGGAACCCTCGAAATGATCCGCAAGAGCTGCATAATTACTTCGTGTAGCATCGTTATCTATTTAATGTTGCCAGAACTAAAATTAGGGTAAACACGTAGAATTTTTTGTTGCAAAAAATGCACGTCATGTGGGGTGCTCTGACACGACAGATAGTCACAAGATTTGTATAGAATCGCTGCGTCACTGCGATAAAAAGGTAGAAAGTCATGTTATGTTGTGCTCATGACATATTTTTGACACAATGTAGACAAATGCCACGTCATGGTTTTTTATGTTCAACTACCTAATGTAATTTTTATGTAACGTTTATTAAAGAATAGAACAACGGGTTTTAAAATGACGATATTTTCTGTTCTATAAATCATAACATGGAGACCTTAAGACAACAATTGCGACATTATTAATTAAAATTTTACTTTAAGTCTTAGTTTTAGAGTACAAATAAGTTGTTGACCTACAAAAATGGCGCGAAGCGATAAAATTTTGTTCAAATTTTAAAATAAAAAGTAACAATGATCGATATTTCCGTTTTTTTTATTAATTTCTAAAAATAAATAAATAAATGAAAGGCAGGAGCAAACCTGGGTGCCTTTATTTTTTTAATTATAGGTTCATTGGTTTTGAGTATGTCTCATCCACTTAACTAATCATGAATTATACCATATTTATATTTTATACGAATATTATCATTTATTTAATAATGTCAGTCCCATGGCCATCGCCCCAGGCGACCCAGGCGACTGTCATTCCCACGCGTGACGCCTCCGCACAATGGCACTTTATTTTTTATTTACACCAATGTTTATTTTATTTATCTGAGAGTTATTTTACTGGGGATGGATACAATAGTTCGTGGAAGATCCCAACGGCACGCGACGCTAAATGAATCGTAATGTTGGATCCATAATTTATATTCTAAATTGAATATACTGAATTGAATTGCATACACCTACAGTGTATATTTTTAAAACATGTTAAATAAGTATTTTTCACGTATTATTTTTTTGCTTATGCTAAATAAATTAAATGATTAAATGGATGGCATCTTGTGTTTATGCCCTTTTTTAATAGCACTCTTGTTTAAAATTAATTAGATTACCTCGGAAGAGTATAAGCAATTTTATTATTGCAAATATTCGTAATAAAATAAAATAAAATAAAAATAGCCTTTATTTCCTGTAACCTGCTTACACTTTGGTTTTCTTTTCCTTCTTTTTTTTTAAAATTCATAGAAAGGAACAAATAATAACGACTTTAAAATTAATTGTTTGCATTCATTATTTAAGTACATAGGTTAACTTACCAATATCCGTCAAAATTATTGGGTAACATGACAATTTCTCTTAGCAACAACTTATTTGCCGCGAAACCAAAACCAGAGAACGGCAAAAACTATCATTGCAGAACAATTAAAGCTCCACAAGAAAACTAAATAACCATCTAATTGCTTCAGAACATGCAAGGAGTAATTTGTTTAACAAAAATAATAGGACTACCAAATTGGTACGTAAGAGTAAACATTAAAATAATTGTACCGTAGGCACAGATAATCAATAAGCAAACATTGCGGCCCTTTGGCTTCGTGTATCGCTGGATAGAACAAACAGTTTAAATTTCGAACCTATCGGCAACGGAAACATTTCGAAAAAAAAATCAATCAGGTTTCTTGTTTGTGGTACGAGTAATACTGTTCGATTTCGTGTAATGATATCTGTAGAAGACGAATGAACAGCTAATTGCAGAGTCTATATCCACTTGGAACTACTTGGAACGTATTTGAATTTTGTAATTTTAAGACGCTATCCGCTAAAAAATTACTGCCAAACAATATACTACGTCTTAGTATCATCTTCCCTGCCTTTATTATTCTCAAGATAATTTGGAGGCTTCTAGCTCAACCGGTTTTATATGAATATCAGTATTTCTACGGAGTGACTGGCATCGGACCTCCGCTACCCTGAGGACGAAATGAATTCAAAGGTTAAACTGGTTTTCAGTATATTTGAGAGCATTGACTAGACCAACGAAGCAGCTGTGTGTGTTTACTAAAAAAAAAACCAAAATTCCGTCAATATCTACCATCTTTATTCAATTCATGGAAGAACTGAAAACATAGAAAGAACTGAATTTTTTTATTTTTTTTTATTTTAATGTACATTACGTCACTCGCACGACTTAAGACGAATGTATCGACATCTCTCATATATAAATAAGACAAGGCGTTTAGGCTCTAAGGCGTGCCAAAGAAATACACTCTCCTTCTTTCGCAGTCGGCTAAATAGTATTCTTAAACAAGATAAGTTAAAAAACTAAAACCCGACTCCGAAAAAATTGATGATATTTTTTTTACAACCTGTCTTCCGAGCCATTATAATGAATCAATTGACACCTCATTCATTAAAATCGGTTCAACAGTTCAGACTCTTTAGTGGTACATAGAAATATACATAGACTGTCAAAAAATATTACCCTTTCTATTGGCTTTGCTGTAGTCAGGTCAAAAAAGTGGAACCATCGCCATGATGGCTTTAAGAAATCTTCACCTTTTTAAACTATACGGTTAGTGAGTTCCGTTTGTACTGAACATAAAATTTAAAAAATTAACTTGTTCCAAAATACAAATTTTCTACAGCACCCTGCCCGCCCTTCAGCAAAACCTGAGCAGCTCAACTTGCAGTATATTCTTATTACGTCGTATTTCTCCACAGCCCTTCTTAAATTATGATTAAAATTTACGATAACCACCAAATTCTCAATTTGGTAACGCAAACTTGTTTGTTCAAGCTACTTTTGGAAGATTTTATGCAAAATGTGCCAAATTATGGATAGATATTGCGTTTAGAATAATCCATTTTAGAGGTAATTGTAAAGTGTGAATTTAAATTTTGTTTAAAGAGGTTTGTTTATCTTTGAGTAATTTAGAGATGGTTTATATTAATTTTGTGCCATTTGGAGTTAATTACTGACGAAATGTGTTATTTTCACCGTTCCACGTTGAAAAATGACAAAAACTAAAACACAATAATATGAGCCAGTAGTAATATTTTGTTTTAACATTACAGTAAATTTGACTGCCTCGGTTGCGCAGTGGTAGCGTATGCAACTGTTGTGCTTGAGGTTTCAGGTTCGATTCCCGGGTGTGACCAAATGTTTGTATGATCTACATATATTTGTTTCGGAGTTTGGGTGTTTTCTATGTATAACATATATGTATTTACAAAAAAGGATATATGTAATTATATCAGTTGTCTAGTAACTATAACGCAAGCTCTGCTTAGCTTGGGACTAGATGGCGTTGAGTGTTAGATGTCCGAAATATTTAATTATTATTTATTTATTAGAATTTTATATTGTAAATGTACTTCTTAGGTAGTAGGCGCTTATAGCCCAGTTGCACTCAGTGATTAAGTACAATCACCAAGGGTAAGCAACGACGTCGCGGTTAGTACCTGGATTGATGACCGCTAGTGGAATGATACCATGAGTGTCTCTGTGATTCGGAGGACACGTTAAGCAGTCGGTCCTAGTTGTTATCATAGGATAACAGTCGTGAAGCTTAGGTGGAGGCATTTATTACCGCCATTTACTTATTAAATTATTATATTTTTAAATAAAAAAGACTTTAATTTTTTACCAGGCGATTTTTACAATAGTAACACTACTTAGTTGTCATAGCTGAGTTGCAAAATAGGGCACAGATACCTTTCATTAAGCAAAAAAAGAAATAATATTAAAAAAAACATTTCACAAAAATTTTCTAAAACATTGTCATGTAGAAAAACAAATTTCATAGCAAAATCTTTTTAGTGAACATGCTAAACATTATTTAAAACAATATACACTTGAATATATCTGTCCGAAGGTATTTATTGGCCCTATAAAATGTGCCAGGTGGCGTCCCTTTATTAATCCGTGGATTATATTCAGCACCATACCACAACATTTCAGCTGCATCAGCTATGAACTTCTTGACCAATTTACCAAAACATACTACAAGATTGATGCCCTTCGAAATTAAACTCTGTTTTCAGAGGAATAAGTGTTATTGGCCGTTGAGTCAAGTGCCATGTTTGATTAGTTCCTAATGCATTTGGCTCAGGTGATATTCCGTCCTTCTAAAGTTACAAGAATTAGATAAATGGTTGTTTATTTGACAATTTCATTATTTATGTGCAGTTAAGTTTATACTATATTTATCACAGTTGAATATCTAATAGGTATATCATCATATAAGGGAAGTGTTTGAAGATATACTAGGTTAAAGAAATGAAGAGGCGGAGACAGCAGTTTTTATATAGTCTCATTGAAATTACAAGCAAAAGTATAACTTACTGAAAATATAAGGTCTTTTGAAAATTGTTTTACAGTTTTTATTTTATTAAAATGGTTTTAAATTCATTTTGTTTTCAATTTCTGTAACAAATGGCTATGAAACCGATGATGTAACTTTGAACAAGCGTCTTCATTTAGTATCACCTATATTTTCATTCTTCGGGTGCCAGATTTATCACATTATGCATTGCATTACTAGTACTAGTTTTATTAATGTAAAAGTTAAACCTCGTACGGTCTAAAACTCATCAGAGTTTTTTTAGACCGTACGAGGTTCAACTTCAACGAGGTTCGAGGTTCGAGTTTCGAGGTTCAACTAGTATCAACTAGTGAGATCAAGCTTTGTTGAGTAAAAGTTCGGGACATCCAACTTGATTATTGAAAAAGATATATATCTATAAAATATTGTTGTAGGCCCCTTATTATATGTGTTAAGCATTTACGGTAGGTAATGTTTTGCCTCGTTACTTAATATTCAACATTATAAACATAAAAATTAACGAACAGTTAAGAACTTAAGCCGTTGATAATTTAAATAAAATAAAATATAATAATGTTTTGGATGAGACGCGCCGCCGCCGTCATGTCATGCTTCATGACGAAACTCGTAACTTTGCTTTCAAGTGGGAACGGCGCTGTACTGTGACATTACGTTTAAGTCATTGTAGGATTTTTGTTATACTAGCTGGTCCACGCAACTTTGTCTGCTTCTCCATTCAATCGTGCTCGGCTCCGTATCTTAAAGTTATATCTTTTAGGCACGCTAGACAAACACACATTTAAAAAAAGAGTGAAGATCGGATAGATAGTCTTGGAGTTCATCGAGAGCAGCAACGTGATCGAAGAATAATATTGGAAAGATTATTTAAAAAAAATATTTGTAATGGGTGTAAACGCAAAACAGTTATTTAAAAAAAAATAACGAATATTTAAATGCACATTGGCTACTTAAAAAGAGGACGGTGGTGGGTTTCTGTATAATTAATAGCCTAATTCTGGAGATAACATGAATATGGCGTTGCTAATGTGATGTTTTGTTATTTTAGTTACAAAAATGATTTATTATAAATGTGATAATATACGTTAAGGAACGTGGAAAGGACGTAAGGCTAGCAAGTGGTAAGAAATAAAAATATTGTCTGATAAAGATCTCTTAATTTTTCTTCGACTATGATTTGACGAACATTTCGAAGTTTGCAATGTAAAAATATTTCTAAAGATGTTTCTTTAGAACACATACATCGTTGAGACTTCAATCTGAGAGTTTTCTTTAATTTGGATAAGTACTTTATAGCACCAAAATAAACATTATGTGTTTATAAAAAAAAAGAAATAAAAGATTTTCTAGAAAAAAAATGGTTATAATTGATGACCGATAAAAATAACGTAATAAATTTAAGAATACTACGAGATACATCAAGTGACAACAATAAAACCTCTAATATACATGCAATATATTGGAAGTTATTATTCCTAGAAAAATAATGGACTGCACTGCTGACTTAGTAGTTTAAGTGTCGTGGGTTCAAATGACACACGCGACGACACTTTGTGTGATCCCTAAATTGTTGTCTTGAGTTTGTGTGTTTTTTGTGTTTGTTTCATGTATGTTTGTAAAGTCCCCCGCGACACAGGATTTGTATTCCTAATTCAGGAGATGTGTTTCAAAATGGAAAAAATATTAAGACATATTGGTCACCCTACAATTCATTCTACTGACGTGAGGTGATTACGGGCCTTGTTTATTTTGTTATTATTGTTTTCTTTTTCTTTTTTATCTAAACACGATCGTGATTATCGAATGTAAGTGGACGGACGGACAGTTGGACACGTGAGTGATTTGATTTCTTTTATTTATTCATGTAACCTTTAGGATGGGCCGAACTGTAGCCACTAGTAGTGGGGACCTTACAATCCATTCCAATTATTTATTATAATTGATTTTATACTTGATTGGTTTGTAGTTATTTAATTATTCGGTTCGTTTATTCTATTAACTGGGGTGATGATTTTGTATGTTTATTTTTAAGTAGGCACCTAAAAATATATTTTATAATTATACTAACTTTTGAGCCAAATCACAGGCTAACAGTACTTGTATACTACCTATTTGTACAGTAACCTTATTGGATGTTCAGACAAATTAAAAGTAAGAAATACATTATCACATAGATATACTACTAATATTATAAACACGAAAGTTTGTAAGTATGGATGGATGTTTGTTACTTTTTTACTTTTTCACGTAAAAACTACTGAATGGATTTTAATGAAACTTTACAATAATATAGCTTATACATCAGAATAACACAGGCTAAAGTTTATAAAGACAATTCATACAATATCTTTGTACCGTCGGTCATACTCCCGGGCTCAGGTAAATACACCAGAAAAAAATTGTACTACGGTTTCTGACCCGCATAACTTGGCCTGCGCCACTGAAAAGAAGTATTTTTTCCCGTTTTTGCAACATTTGTCATTGTCATCTCCTATACATAGTTGGAAGAGTGGTGTGAAGTATATACCCACGACACAAGGAATCCTAGTGTGGGGCCTAATGAATATACAATTATAAATGATTTAAGGAAACAATAAATTAGTTAGTAGTATTTAAGTGGCACTTACGGACTTCTTATTATTTTTATTAGTATTATATATATTTTGTCCTTGCACCTACCGCATCATATTTCTGCAACACCTGAAGATTGACTGGTGGATAATGCCCAATGGCATTAAGTCCGCCTTTGTACTTTATGTGCATTAAGTTAATAAATAAAATAATTATATATATCTAACCTTCCTAGATAAATAGGGTCTCCGACACTAAAATAATTTTGCAATCGGAATTAGCTGCAGTTCCTAACATTAGAGCTACTACCAAAGAAATAAGGAAACAATCACTTTAGCTTGAAATAAATTATTAGCATGTAGTCTTTTATAAAAAATAATAGCATAACAATATCCTTCTACATCACACACGGCTATTTAATTCTAAACTAGGCAAAGTCTACAGGAACCAGATTGCTGACAAACAAACATATATGTAACATACATATAAATAAAACATAATATGAAATATTTTAGAAATTACTCGTTTATTGTTATTATTTTTAAAATTTTCGAAAGGCTGGTTTTTATTATTTGTGCCAACCTTTTCCTGACAATAGCAAAAACATAAAAAAACGATTTAAACAATTTGGTGGAGTCTATTAGAAACTATGCGCGTACATACATTTCAGAGATTCATTTTTATTTCTATAGATAAAAGATAATATATTACTTTGAAATGACTTGATATGAACATTATTTGCGTCAAATAATGTCAAATGTCTTTTTACATACAATTATAATAAGAATCATCATGATCATCATCATCAACAACCCATAATGTCCCACTGTTGGGCTCGGGTCTCCTCTCAGGAGAGGTTTAAGGCCATACGTCCCCACGCTGGCCAAGTGCGGGTTGAGGACTGCCTAGACAACGTTGTGGCTACGTAATCTCACCGTTGGATGTTTTTAAGCCGCCCAAAGGCCTCCAATTAAGCTTCACTTAAGCTTCACGACTGTTATCCTATGATAACAACCGGGACCGACTGCTTAACGTGACCTCCGAATCAGGGAGATGCTTATGGTAACATGCCACCATTTTTTTTTCGTTTTTTTTTTTTGACGTGTTGGAATGCCTTTACGCACTTCGCTCCCCCCCCGCGGGGACAGGGGGTTCACTTTGTGTGGGACTCCTGACTGACTCACCAGACTACCCACTAAACCACCACGGTGTGCCACTCTGCGCCTGAGACGGGAGGGATCCGGGAACCGCTTTCTTACGCCATCCGTACCCCTCCCAGCGCCTGCCCGCACCGAAGCGGGCACCGTCTCTAGATGTTAAGACCTCTCAAAGTGGGCGACGTACGGCACACCTGTAACGTCGCCCCCCTCGCGTGTGGCCTGTAAAGCGGATAAGGGGGGAAACCCGTCCCGCCCATCCGCGGCCACACTCAGGGCGGCTTGAGGCGCTGGTAGGCGCGCTTCCGCCGCCCGGTTCGCCGGCGGCGGATCGGGGCCGAGTGGAGATCGTCCTCCCGGGCCTTCTCCGCCGCCTCCTTCTGCGAGATGACTTCCTCGCAGAAGGTCGCGACCGCGGTAAAACTGCTCTCGCCGCCGGCCATCGAGCGTACGACGGCCGGCAGCGAGAGATCTCCTCCGATGACTGCAGTGAGGGCCCGACGCTGCGGCGCCCAAGCGGGGCACACCGCCAGCGTGTGCTGGGCCGAGTCCTCACTGCAGTCGCAGTGGTGGCAGGCGGGACTCAATTCCCTCCGCGCGACCGAGTGCAGGTACTTCCCGAAGCAACCGTGCCCGGAAAGCACCTGCGTCAGTCGGAAGGAAAGGGTCCCGTGCTGCCGCCCTGCCCACTCGAGGATGACGGGCCGGAGCGCCTCCACGGTGGCGAAGCCAGCACGTGGAGCCTCCAGCCGCGACGACCACCGAACCATAGTGGCTCGACGGGCGGCTTCACGCCACTCGCGTACCTCTTCGGGCGGAGGGCGAACGCCACTCTCCGCCCGGAATTCAGCCACCCGTCGATATGGTAACATGCCACCAGCACCAACCCATCAAGATACTGACCGCGCCAACGTTGCTTACCCTCGGTGATTGTTTCTAATCGTCTAGTGCAATTGGCTACAAGCGCCTCATAACATATATATAATAATAATAATAAGAATAAAAATATTGAAATCACAAAATTATATTTTTAAACGGTAGTAGAGATACGTTGATTCCAGCACGAACGGGCGTACTCAACCGGGCGGTACTGCCCTCGCCCAGAAGATCAACGTAATATGACAGCGTACATGCTGTCGTGTTTCGTTGGTGAGTGAGAGACCGTAGGCCCAATGATGCAGAAGTATCACTAGGCCGCCATAGTATCACTATGCTGTATTGTCTTCATTCGTAATGAATGTGATGACTGACCTCGGATTCAGGTTATGCTATCCATCACACAGTAGAGTCACTTTGGTAGGCCCATACGTAAAACAAATAAGTAAAAATTTAAAAAGATGTATCTAATTTTCATAGAGACCCGGGGTTTAAGCGGTTAAATATAAATAAATTTCTGAATATAAATTAATTTTTGTCTAATATAACTGCCATTTTCATCACTGAATCTCATAAAAAACCGATTGGCAATGCTAGGATGTATTGTAGAAATATGAAGTTTTTAATATGAAAGATAATCACGAAAAGCTATATCAACTCATTGGTTTTTTAAGGTTTAATCAAATTTAAACTATATACTAATGTGATAGAATTCATAACTGCAAAATAACTTTTTGCCTTTGTCTTTTTTATCAGAGGTCTTATAAGTGTATGCTATGCTATCATGTACCTACTTTAATTTAATAAATCATAAACTAAAATACGTATCAAAAGAAAGCCGCCAATGACTGTGCTTTTAAAATGTGTGATTATTTTAGCCAACAAGAAGTTTCAAGTTGTCTAGCATTTGACGGTTAGCCTGGTGTCAGTATGAATTACATTTGACCCCGCCCTATTTGCGTGTAGGGTGTATATGATGGCTTAGTCATTTATTACTGAAGTACTGACTCATTGGATTTTAAAGAGGTGTAGTTATTAATGCAGTAAATCTGCAATTTAATGCTGTGAAAATGATGTACATATTCACCTCTAATAAGAATCCATATTGTTCGCAGGCAAAGTTTGCAAAAACTTCCTGAGCGGCGATCGCGTACTGAAGGATGCTGTGAAATGACTGGAAGCTGTTGGGTGAGAGTAGCTCAGAAACAGTTATTGTTGAGAAGGTCTATGTGCAGCATTGAACTTTCGACTGTAATGATGATGGTAAAAAATCTATAAACAATGAAGCACCTTACTTCTGGCATCGAAGATATTTCAGAGAAAAAAACGACCTAAACGTCAATGGCAAAAACATCTTTTGAATCAAACCTTTGCAGTTTGGTAGGTTTTGAGTTAAATTGTTGGTAGTAATTAGTAAGGAATATATTATTCTTTTACTTACTAATTGTTCTTTTTTGACCGAGGCGGTACTACCTACCTACCACCTCCGCTCAGAAAATCAGTGTAAAATGACAGGCTTCGTGCTGTCCTGTTTCAACTTAACAAACAACGCAACTGCCTCATTGGCCTAGCGGTTGACGTATGCGAGAGGGCTCGGGTTCAAATCCCGGGTCGGGCCAAAAGTGTTACTGTGTTTTTCTGATTATATAAATATTTAATAACAGCTCGGAGTTTGGAAGTTGGGCTCTGAAACCCTGAGAGCAAGCACGTATGTAAAGCTGTCGGTCCTGCACCTGATATCTCCCCCTTTGCGTCGTTTAACCGTCCCATCGGATTTTGAGTGAGAAGAAACAGAGAGTGCACCCTGTATTTGCGCACACTTGTGCACTATAATATGTCCTGCGTAGTTGGCTGGTTTCCGTTAAGACTGGTCGCCGTGGCCGCAAACGGGTAGGAGATCATTATAAACAAACTCTTCAGCTGTATAATATTAGTTAAGATATTGCAATTTGTAGATATATTTTGCTTCGAATTCATCCGCATTTAGTGTGATAAAGGAAAAAGCTATTCCATCATACATTTGTTTTCTGTCATGTCAAGTAATGATATGATAATACAAAGGACATGTTATTCGCCAGGAAAAACAATCGAGTTCGTTTTCTATTACAGACGCGACATTTCGTGTCGCGAAAATTGAATTTCGCGGATTGAATACTGTGTTACGAAGGTAAAGGTTATATATGAGCATGCGAAAATACTGAACTTATCTTATACATAGTTTGTTTACTTAGTACATAACTTTTGATATTAAATCATGGCTTTTTTTATCAGATTATACTAAAGTTCTATAGTCATAAGAACTTGATCTCTATCAATATGTTATAACTACAAAGCACAGTTAGTTAACAAATTGAATGTTAGCGAATACATCAAGGCCTCTCCTGTCAAGAAAATCTCAGGATTGTGGAATAGAAACATCTCAGCATCATTTATGTGAAATAATAGGCATTATTTCATTAAAATTTATAGCAGGAACATCAAAACATATGTGGCGACTTCCACTTACAGAGGCAACATAAACATATGACGACGCCATCTATCGAAGATACACTGAACTACGGAGTAACGTAGTGTACGAAGAAGCTACTAATCCTGCATCGCGCAATTGAAGTTCTCGCGCCGATTAACATATATACAACTTCCCAACATCAACCGTTGGGCAGTGGCCCGCCAGGCATGATCACCTCGCCTGGTCGGAGGATCGTCTCTTTGTGTTGGAGGAACATGACACCCGTTTCTCCTCACATAACTAAAAGCAGCGTTAGGATATTTGAAAATGATAAGAAATGTTAGTCAGTCACTCTATTCACTTTACTCTTTTCTCTGCTTTGTTTTGATGTTTTAAACCTGCAATTAATAGTATCACTACAATTCACTTCATTATGACGAATGTGTTCGACATTGGTCAGCAACTTCTACTTTTGTGTGCAGAAACCTACGTAAATCTGCAGAGTTCTACTTTATTTTATGCTTGTTATCGCGGCAATGAATAACCTATGTCCTTCTTCAAGAATCAAAGCATCCTTAAGTCAAATTCCAATGAAATCGGTGCAGCGGTTCAGCCTTGAAAGTGTAAAAGAGAGACAATAATTAATATGAATCAAGAATTAACTCACCGAATTCTATAAAACATACTCACTGTACTAGGCGGTACTTTTCAGTCGGCTACTTTTTATCTCCTATTGAATTTACATTGTAACAGTTTTTTGTTTCATTCGTGACCGCCAATAGATGCCACAGACGATACAGAGGTTCTTATTTTGCATGCGATAAATTCTTTATTCTCATTATGTATAAGACTTTGTGACTGCCGATATTTTTTGTCTCGTTAGCAATGTTTAACAAGCTTATAATAGAATGCCTCTATTTATCTCATGTCAAAACTTTAATACTTTATATTGTGTTATGAACTGTTCAATTATAAAAGTGTGTTGTTTGTTTATACTATCGTGTCGTCTTTTGTAGATTTATTGTACTAGCTTCGCCCGGGGTTTAGGCCGCGTGTATGTCGATTATCGCGGTAAAGGGTAGCTTCAGTCTTTCCTCTAGGATTTAGACGAAAAACTGTAAGAGACAGACAGAGTTACTTTACAATTTTACGGCATGAATGGGGGCTCCAGAGTGATTCCACGGCCTCACAGAAAACTGTTGTGAAACAGCGCTTATGCTGTGTTTCAACGAGCTAGTAAGGATACCTGAGGTTCCCAACCTCTCTTCACACCTCCTTCCCTCCTCTCCTTTAGTGTCCATGTTCGGCGGTAATCGCTTACCATCAGGCGATACGCTATGCTCTTTTGCCCCCGTACATAAAAAAAGTAAATTAGTATGGGTTCGGATTAAGTATAGATTAACGCTGCTTTGGAGCTTATTACTGTGAAATTATTACTGTTACTTTTTAAATGTAATGTAAATAATGAATAAAGCTATTTGACATAATCATTATTTTCACGGGAATTAACGCGATCACTTATTTAAAGGTCGTACCTCTGATTTGCCTTATGTTTCGATTAAGTTGCTCACAGGCTTTCTCATAGGAATAATTATTATATCATAAAAAGCAAACTTTTAAGTTAGTATAGCTATTTGACAGTTGCTTCATTAAGCGTTTTTTTCGCTTTGTGCCTATTTTAGCCACAAAAAACCTCATTCGTTTTAATGTGTCTTAGGAACTATCTTCAAGTATTAGTATACATAAATTACGTATATTACGTATTAAATTTTTTACCTGAGATATTTGATTGGTTTTAATAGAATTAAAGAATATGTTAAAAACTAAATGACTTCAATGACATATAAATAAGAACACCATGTGAGGTATGTAGTTAGTTATTTTCTCAATTAATGGAACATTATTCGTGTTTTATACCATAACGATGGTAAAAATGTCCGTGGTCCTCAGTTAGCGATATACAATAATTTTTTTTTTTTTTTAAGGTTTTAAATATATATATATGTAATGCTGATACTGTACCCTATAACGATACAGAACAAAGTCACAAAATTAAATAAAAAAGACTCGAATACGCTCGATAGCAAATTTAATTCAGGTAAAATAACCCTTTGCACTTTTCTAATCCCTCTAAAGCAAAAAGGTAGAAGTGTTTTCTTAAAGTTGCCATATGCAATATTTAGCATAATTGTGGGCGGGAAAGAAAAGGCACAGGTAAGCATTCATACAGCCATCGAGCGCACTTCGCTGATTGCGAACCTCACATCAACTGTATTGGCTGTACACTCGGATATATATTATTCTCGGATATGCAAATATTATTAAATAGCTGAAGCAGCTCAGAGTCGAATATTTCCAAACAGGAAGTGAAATTAGTAAAAACACTTGATATACACACAATTTCATTCAGAACCTTTCTTCGGTTACATACTTTTTTTTCGGTTAAATAATTATGATTACGGTATTGCAACGGAAGTGTATTTTTCAGATGTTTTTATAATTTCCCGTTTATGCTTGTATGAACTTATTAACATCTTTGTTGGTATATAAACATAAGGCGCAGACGATTAGATTAATTGTTGTCAGACATTTGTCACAAATAGCAAAACTAACCAAAAAGTTTTCATGAGTAAAAATCCTATCACTGAGAGCATTATTTTCGCAATAATGGCGAAAAAGTAAAATAGAGCAAATCACGAACTGAAAAAGTATATAAATAAATAACTTTTCTGACAGATAACCCCAAAGACCTATTTTTTCGGTGTTTCCGTTACACATTTTTCTACCCAACTGTACCAAGTCGATATCAAAACTAGCACAGCGTCTTGGTAATTTGAAAGCGTCACCCCCAGCCCCCGGACCACATGAAAAACACAACTTTTCTTTTCTTATGGTTTCACTTTCCATAATACACATACCCGTACTTAAGGTAAAAGGCGATTTTTTCAAGAGTATCTTCATAATGCACTGCTTTTTTAATCGCAAAGGCATTATTTAGAGGTTTTGATGATCCTTTGTTTTAGAAATTTAGACTTTTTGAAACTACAAATCATCCTATCCCTTACTCAGTATCCCAAAAGATATTGAGTAGATACATTACAATACATTAAATAAATTAGTTAACGACTATAATGAAATATCTCCAAACAAGCACGATAAGCATGTAGTTATTCTTTATGAAACCAGCTTAAGGTGCTTCGTTTCGTCAATAGAATATTTTATTTTTACCCCTTTGCGAAAGAAGGGTTATGTTTTTCGAGTGTATGTATGTATGTATATTTCTTGGTCATGCCCTAGAGCCTAAACCGATTGTCGTAATTTTATTTGAGTGGTGTCAATAGATTCGTCTTAGTCTTGAGAGTGACACTGTAAATCAAAATAAAAAAGTATTAAGAAAAACCTAAATTTAATAAAGATGGCAGATATTGACGCAATTGGATTGTTTTAAAATAATTTTACTTGTTTATACACTATTGTAGTAACATCCCTTAAACATATATTTAAGAAATAAATAAAGAAAATGTATTTATTATTGTGTGGCGACTTCCAAATACAGCGGCAACATAAACATATAACAATGCCATCCACCGAAGATGCAGTGAACTACAGAATAACATAGTGTAAGAAGAAACTACCAATCCTGCATCGCGCAATAGAAGTTCTCAATTACACTAGACACACAATTGTAATACACATGTTTGAAGTTTGTACCTTATGTATTATTAGTAGTTGAAAACAGTTAACAGATATTTGTCTAATTTTAAAATGACAAGTATCGTGGCAGTTAATGTAAACCAAAATATGCTTTCATATTTCACTAACCATTGCCCGTGGCTTCCCTCACGTGATATTTCTTAATTAAAGTTTCTAACTTATATTTATTATATATATATATTTTCATAGCTTAATTTATGCTTGGTTAATGAAACTGCTAAAATCTCTTTTTGAAATGAGTGCTGATAATAAGAAAAGTATTAGCAGTTAACATTTCAAGGTTCTGCGTTGGTGAATCAGTCGGAAAGGACAAGGGTTATTTTATATAGATAAGTGTTCAGCAAGGTAAATAGCAGCAACTGATAGCGATGAATTTCCATCATGCTGGTCAAATAAACCACACAGTGTGCAGATACATAATCTCAAATAAGGAACGTTTGTATCCCCTTAGGAGTCAGCCGCAGCTTTGAGCTTTGACGCTCGCAATATCCACAAGCAAACACGGGCTATCTCTGCCCGGAAGAGAGTTAGCTCTTTGTAGCAATGCTTTAGGCTTGCCAAGATATTATGGATGTGATATGTGGGTAATGGTCGAGTGTTTGGATTTTAAATGCTGTGTTGCGGTTCTAATTTGTGCTTTAACTGTTTATATATTATAAATTCGATATTAACACTGTCTGTTATCTTTCACAGCTGAGTCCACAGAATAGAGGTTTAACCACTGTATGATTTGATTGATAATATACTTTGATTCTTTAGAAAGGTCGTAGACGAAAGACATACTCGCGGGCGAAGTCGCGGGCAAAACCTGGTAATAAAGATATACAATAATGTCACGTTTTACTCGTAGAAGGAAGAAGCGTTAGCTATACAGGGTTGAAAATTCGAAAGACTTGTGTGTTCTCTGTAATTAATTTAATTAAGAAACTTTACTAAAAGATAAGAAGAAAATACAGATCTATTCGATCCAAATATCGGTGAATTCACTCACGGAATCTCTCATAACTCAATACACAAATATTACAATATTTGATTTGAATTCAACTGTTCTTTTTTTCAATATATACACTAAATAATAAAATTTGGCGCGCATTTTAACGAATGAACGCAGTGGACGCCATATTGCTGTGTACATCACATGAGTAATTGGCTGTGTAAAAAGCCCCCTAGACAAGTTACAATATTTAAAAGTAATAGAATTAATAGAAAAATAACGGTGAAATCAAAATATTATTCAGTAATTCATGAGACTAGATTAGTAGTTAGCGATTTCAACAAAAGGAATGACGCGAGCAATAGCAACTTGGCTAATATCCTAGTACTGTTTTAGTTTTCCATAATTATATACCTATTGTGTTACAGCTTAAGAATTCTGTCACCAACTTTAAATACTAATAAATATATGGTTTATTGTTTATATAAATACTATACTTAAGTGAATTGATTCACAGTTGAAAAAAAATACACATTTCACGTATTACGTTATGTCCATTGTAGATTTTATAAGATTAGGTAAGTATATATAGGTTCGGAGATCGCAATATCAGAATCGAAATAATCAAAATAATAAAAAAAAATTGGCTGTCATTAAGACTGCCGACAGAAGTGAAAGCATAAAACTTAGAATGTTATTTGAGATTTTTTTTTTTTTTTATATATTTAAGCTGCCAAAATGACTCTGCCCTGCCTGATGGAAAGCATGAGCAGAATCCAAGAGTGTCGGTCACCATCCTCAATGCGAAAAAGAACAATGCAGTATGGTGACCCTCACTATGGCGGCCTGGGGGAAAAGGGGATGGTGAGGGGGATAGGGGGCGTTGGATTGGGGTATGGGCCTCCGGTATCCTCACTCACTCGATGAAACACAGCGTAAGCGCTGTTTCACACCGGTTTTCTGTGAGGCCGTGGTATCACTCCGGTCGAGCCGGCCCATTCCATTCATTGGCTCTCCCGTGTAACATTAGAAATTTCATAATTTTCGAATTTAAAATATGAACATCAAACACAAATACGTCGGTGACGCGAACCCATTTGATTTTCCCCTACCGAAATATGGTCAACTTGGCCAAAGAAGTTTTGTGACGTCAGCATGTCGGTGACGCGGCGACGCGTACTCATAAGGTTTTCTCCTACCAATAAGTGCTCAACGCGGCTAAAGAAATTTGCATTTTAATAAAGAGAATCTATGCGAAACCCATGCAACTTGGCAAGGGACTAGATTACTCGCATCTGGTCCCTTTTTTTTGTTGCCACTGGTTTTTTTAATGTAATATTCTGTCAGCTATTATTTCATTGCGTTTAAAATGCAGATGAAGAAAAATGTAAGTTTTTAAATGGATTTTAAATATTTTTTATTACGCAATAAAGAGTACACACAGATATAAGTACACAGATATAAGTGTAGGTTATTTCCCACTTTTTAAATGCTATCTCAATAAAAAAAATACTGTGATTGTAACCCACACGAGTTTGTCAAGCGCATAAATATGCATGTTTTTTTTTCATCATAGACGAATATTATCATGTTTATTTCAATGCGAACTATTTAAGTACCCACATAATGAAGATATCCTTATTCCTGGTACAGTTAAAGACCAATTATATCGATTAAATATGGCGGATTTTAATAATACTTTGAATCAAGTTAAATGTATTATATCTAGGTAGTGATTTTTGTTCTTTTTCTTAACACTAAACGTGAAAAACTAATTTCATAGTAGGTATGCATTTTATTCTTTGATACTTGTATGTGAATATATCCATTGTGTGTTAGGTGTTACCGGGCAAGCTCCTCAAACATTCAGGTATTAAAAAGTACACAAGGAACAACTGAAAACCGAAAGTTATATGCTTTAGAAAATAAGTTGCGTCTTACGGCTCTCGGATCTTGGACTATTGGTATTCCTTAATTTTACTAAAGTTCACAAACAGTATAATTTTGAAAAAAATATATTTGGTAATATATAATACATAATTTTGATACAGCTAGAACAGCCCGGCTAGCTCAGTCGGTAGAGCATGAGACTCTTAATCTCAGGGTCGTGGGTTCGAGCCCCACGTTGGGCGAAATACTTTTTGAGGATTTTATCGTTGTCAACTTTTTGATAATATGATTGGCATAATAGATACAACTTTGTGTCGCATAGTTTTGTTATGATGATAACTAAACTAAAGCTATTGCTATTCCTGATGCTAATACAATACAAAGCTTCATCAAATCATCATTTTAAATAAAAACTTAATTATTTTTTATTCTTTTAATAAATAACTAGCTGACGTTACCCATTGCCGGTAGCGTAATATCCCCACCCCTTTTTATGGAATAGAGAGCAAACGAGCACACCTATCGCTTGATGGTAAACGATTATCGCCGCCCATGGACACACTGGACGTGTCACAAGTGCGTTGCCAGCCTCTAGGGGTTGGGGTGGTGGGGTGGGGACAGGCATGGGGGGAGGGGATAGGCAGCAGGATGGGGGAGGAGTTGGGGTATGGACCCCCGGTATCCTCACTCACTCGGTGAAACACAGCTCAAGCGCTGATTCACACCGGTTTTCTGTGAGGCCGTGGTATCAATACTATCGAGCCGGCCCATTCTTCATTAGCCCGGCGCCTATTGGTCTATGCGTGATGATATATAACCTATAGCCTTCTTCGATAAATGGGCTACCAAATAATGAAATAATTTTTCAAATCGAACCAGTACCTCCTGATACTAACGCAGCAAAACTTTTCAAGCAAACAAACAAACTTCTTAGCTTTATAACTTAATATAGATACTTCGCATTGATTTGAAGTTTGCATAAAAGCTAGCTTTATAAAGGTAGCACCATCTAGCGAGTTACTCTAATATTAGTTATTCACTACCTCACTTTATTCGTTTAATTTAAGAGAAAGTGACTGTGTTCACCACGTTCTGTTATAGTGTTAGCTTCACTCTCTAGATGTCACTATTTTAAATTTTTATTTTTTTAAGTATTTTCTTAGCAATTCATTTAAATAACCTGTTTTTTATTTATGTATTATATTTTTTATGTGAAATGGTTTGCTATGAATATATAATAATGTCTTTTTTATGTAATCCACAATAATTTCGCTTGGTGGCGTGAGTCACAGCAGAATGAAGGGAATAATTATTTTCTGATATCATTTTTCTAGTATTTATTCTTAAAAGTTTGTATTATTTTATTAAAAGTTAAACTAATTTTATTCATTCTCGAGTTATTAACCAATATTTTTAGTAATGGCTTGAAATAAGCTTTACATTAGTTTACTTTTTTATGATATAAGGGGCAAACGAGCAGACGTATCGCCTGATGGTAAGCGATTACCGCCGCCCATGGACACCCGTAACACCAGAGGTGTCATAAGTGCGTTGCCGGGCTTTGGGGGATGGGGAGGGGGATAGGGGGGGAAGCATTTGGGTATGAGCCTCCGATATCCTCACTCACTCAATGAAACACAGCGTAAGCGCTGTTTCACACCGGTTGTCTGTGAGGTCGTGTATCACTACGGTCGAGCCGGCCCATTCATGCCGAAGCGTGGCTCCCCCTATGTTCTAGTTATGTCGGTGCTTATTATATTTCGTTTCAATTTTATACGCCTAAACAGGTTTTGATCTATCTTGGTCGTGAATTGTCTGGAAATTAAACTTGTACATTTATACTGTCTCCATATTTAAGCGGGGCGTGAAAAACAATCTCAATAGGCCACCATATTGCGGTTCACCATACTGCATTGTCCACGTTGGCAGTGAGTCGAGTGGAGTTTCGTGGAAATCGCATCCGACAAAATGTTGACAAAGGTAATACATCGAAAAATTAAGTTTATCGTTGTATATAACCAGCAATATGTACATAATATATACCTCACTGCCAACGCCGTACTCCAGGATATGACCCTAAGCCATGACGAGCCAAAGTTACTGTACTAAAGTGTGACCATTACAATGTACTTTAACGTTTCTTATAACGTCGACACGGATATAATTGCGGTGCTTCCTTTGCGACATCATTTAGTGCAATTTCATGTAGTTTATATAAAACGTAGGCGACACGCAAGAAGCCTTATTGTTTCTAAGTTTACATACAAGTGACATCATGGTTAAAGTTTTGTACATCTGTTTGTCTACCTGCGGTAAGATTCATAATACCTATATTTTCTAGTTGATTCATTCAGAGGTGTGAAGTGGATTGGTGATTGATGGTAATATGACAGAAGTGATATTACCTAGCTATCAACTATATTGAGACATTTAGAGTTTGAATCAATCAATCAATCAACAACTCATGGTGTCCCACTGCTGGGCTCGGGTCCCTCTCAGGAGAGGGTTAATGCCATACGTCCCCACGCTGGCCAAGTGCAGGTTGGGGACTGGCAAGACAACCTTGTGGCTACGTAATCTTACCGTTGGATGTTTTCAAGCGGTCACCTATCCTGGTATTGATCCGTTATTGCTTACCCTCGGTGATTGTTTCTATTTACCGAGTGCAACTGGGCTATGAGCACTTCGAGAGTTTGAATCGTTTATATGTAAAACATGTGCAATAAGTTCAAAATAAATAATAAATCATTTCGTCTATGTGCTATCTGAACTTCAATTTTATTATCGTCATTTTTACTTAATGCCACGATAAAACCTAAATAATTAAATCATTACATCAAATAACTTTTTTACCTATACACGAAACTGAGCAAAATAGCACCCTAAGTCAGAACAACAATTTGTGGATTACACAAAGTGCGGATCGAACCCAAAACACTCAGTCCAGTAGGTGGCGGCGAGGTACCATCTAAAACCACTACTATACACCCGTGCAGATAAAGTAGTGGCAAACTTCTTCAGCATTATACCTAAGCTAACTTACATATACCCACATAACCCACGAAGCTGTGCTACTACCTAATGGAGCACTCCATATTAGGACATAAGATTGGCAACGTAAAAATGGTACACCGGTAACATCTTAGTCGCCAAAAACAAATGTGTAATACCTACTAACAGCTTTTGTCGATAATAATTCTAATGTCGATAATATAAATTGAAATATTATCACAGAAAAATCCCCGATGTTATAAATGACATCACTTTTCACTGAAATTTGCCTAATTAACGCCATTTATCAGGCGTCCTACTTGGTTTATTTCGAAAATGCCACATGTTAACACTCAAGACGTAAAGGTACAATGTAGTTATGGTATGTAGATTCGCTTGGGGTGGTTCTCAAACTACAAATAATAATTTAATTATTCTCGAGTGGTTATTTATTAACATGATCTGGTAAATTAACAGCAAATTCTATAATTATTTGTCTGCTAACAATTTTGGTAGATTACTTTTGTGAAACATTTTAAGAGTACTTTAAAGTGCATGCTTTGTCTGTAGACGAAATCTTGTAGTATATGACAGCGGTAATGAGTATTTTTTGTTACGTGAAATCATCTCATAATATTCTTAAACCAAGTATAGCTCGTACTATGGCTACTAAACAACATATACAAATACTGAACGTATATGTAAATACGTTTTTTTTGTATAAGACTAAATATACATGAAATGTTTCTACACACAAATGTTTGACTTGAGCGGGAATGGAACTCACCACCCTTCAGTCTGTTATACAAACTACTCATCAGTCCGTTCGTATTTAAAGACATATTCATAAGATTAAAGAATATCTTTGAACTAATTATGTTTTGTGTAAATGGTCAGTAGCAAGGTTATATATTGTACTGTTTTGTAGGAACTCGTTAAAACACTAGAATTGGCTAAGTTTTAATCTGCGCGTGTGGTTCTATGTCCGGGTAGTGTTGTGTGGTTGTTCGCAAAATGAACAAGAAAGAAGATTCAGTGATTGTTGTAGTATTGCTATCGCATTCGGATCAGCATTAACGGTTCCGTATCATTATTACTTCAAAAATATGGAAATTCCAAAAAATATAAATTAACGAGTAAATAATGTACCCATGTAAACAAATCCCAAATTTAAACTATGCCAAAATAAATGAAGTTGATTCCGTGTGTGATTCTTAACACATTCACGTGGAGTCAATTAATAATAAAATACGGTGAATATGTTTATTTATAGGCGATATTTTCAAAGGAAATAACAACAGTAGAAGGCCAAGGTTGAACACGAACAAAGGGCCCAAAGCTTATCATTAACATTGAAATGGAACGGAAGCCGTTTAACTTAATAAAACGAACTAACTTTGCAAAGAGTCAATCTTTTGAATAGGCCTATTCTTTATTTATTTAGACTGTATTTACTGTATTTCGTCTCTTTAATCTTTATGCCAATCTTTTGAAGATAAATTATGGAAGGCAAAAGTAAGGGGAACCGTCACATGTATGCAAAGTGTTAGTAAAGATGCTAAATAATCTGACCCATGCAACCTCCTCTTGTCTCCAAGCACCCGTTACGTGAAAATTAAACAAATATTAAGATAAAAAAAAGCTATAGTGAGCCAACTTTAAGAGAAAGATATTTACTGTCGCGGACTTATTTAAGAACTTTTCTACGTTGAAAAATTTTTCATCATCATCGTCATCGACAACCCATAATGACCCACTGCTGGGCTCGGGTCTCCTCTCAGGAGAGGGTTAAGGCCATACGTCTCCACGTTGGCCGACTGCCGTTGAGTTAGAGACTGGCTAGACAACGCTGTGGCTTCGCAATCTTGATGTTCCCAAAGGCCTCCAAATAAGCTTTAATCCACACTTTTTTGTGAAATTTAATCGTTTATGCAGCACACGCACCTTCCATTGCGTGTGCAAAAATTTTCGCGCGTTTTTGCTAATTTTTTTGTTGATACTTCTTTCTTTTCGCCTCCACTCCGTAGCGTGATGTTACATAGACTATAGCTTTTCTTGATATCTGGACTATCTAACTCTGAAATATTCTTGCGATGTGCGAGTTAATGAGTTTAATCAGACCCACTGCAGTCCTCCACTTGACATGACATAGGCCACTCCTATTGCACGCCACTCTTTGAACGATTTTGGGTTATGTATATAGCCATTGAACAGGATAACTCTCAAACAATAAAAGTGTTTTAATTTAGTATTTTAATTCAGCAAACTTCACTTCGTATATACGAGTAAGTGCTGTGTTCATGTTGTTCCCTATGGCTATACTAGTGACATTCCGGTCAGGTGTTTTTTTATCTATAATGTGAATTAGTTTTCTAACTTATAATTTCAGTTTTCATTGGTTGGAGTCACGGTATCTCAACGAAAATGGATTTTGAAGAAGACGAAGAATCGGCTACGGTATCTAACTCTACAAAAGTAAATGACGAGGATGTTGAAGTAAAACACACGATAGTCGTGTCAACTAAATTAAAAAATAACAATAGAAGAGGACTGCACAGAGATGGTAAGCAATCCTATTAAAAATCATATCTATAGAAATCATTCTTTTACCCGATTCCCGCAAAGCCAACAGCAATGGTGAAAGTTTTTGGAGTCTATGTATGTTTTATGTTACACCATAGAACCTTAGCTCACAAAGTGCAGAGCTACCAAAGGTAAGAACTAAGCAATATGAGAACGTTGGAAGTGGGACTGTAAAAGCAGCGTTCATAACCTACGAACCCATCACAAACAACATCGTCGTGGTGAGGATCCGGTCTTAGCTTGGGTCTCTCTCTCGCAGTAATCTCTTTGGAACCGATTTCAATGATTAAGGTGTCAATAGCTTCGCAATCAAGGCCCGACTCACTTAGGGTATATAAGTTTTATTAAACGTTTTTACGTATTCAGGTTATAATTTTTAATCATTTTTCTTAAACATATATATTATGTTTACCACAAGTAAATTTCCATTTTTCAAATATTTAGCTATTCATCCACTAAAAATATAATTAAAATTTTGTTGTTAGATAATACAGGAGCTCTTAAACATAATCCTCGCGACAGAGAAACGAAAGAAGATAGCGAAGAAGTTCCCATATTGAATGGTTACAAATCAGTGGAGACAACTCTCATCAGAACCCCAGATACTAGATACAAGAACAGGCCAGGTCCACAAATAGTCCCAAATCCTATCGCCCTCGACAGAAACGATCAAGATCAACTCGATATATATCCCAACTATATCAACAGTCCGACACAATGGAAGCCTTCTAATATGTACAATAATATCAATTGGGATAATCAAGAAGTCCCGATTGTAACATACAATGCTGGTTTTAGAAATAGAAGACCAGTTTACCAGACATCGGGAAAGTTCCATAGAAGAATAACAGACGACGGCATGAAAGAGTTTTATTGCAGTAGGTGCAGAGAGTTACAAGGGTCCATGGACTGTGGCCAACCAAGGAGCAATCCTTGGTCTTACATGCAGAATGTATACGAAACGACGACGCAAAAGATTAAGTTAGATGGTAAATTGGTGAAATTAAACTAATGCTTGTGCGGTCATTGTTTTTGTTCATCCCGTGTCGGTAACTTGGTAATTGGATGTGGAAAAAACTTGGTGATGTTATCTTAATAACCTTGAGACGTTGTTGAGGTTGAGAGGTATGGTACAAGACGTCATATAATGACTGTGTGCACGTTTCTAAGTATTCTATAACAATGTTTTCGTGTGATGTTTTTATGCTGTTAATCAATCTTCTTCATGTCCGTATGTAAAAAATCTTCGTAATTTTGGTATAATTTTCATGTGTTTTTTCTATGGTACCTGAAAAGGTGAGTATTATGGTAAGTAGATATTCTTGTTTGGTCTCGTAGTATGTTGGTCCTATGATTAGTAAAAAACCGGCAATCAATACTCGATAATTTTAATCTCTTGTTCCGCTCAGTTTTGGTTCTATGAAATAAAATGTTCATTTTCTTACTAAAATTAATTAATAATTATTCCACGGGAATAAAGAATATAAAAAGTAGTCTGTTTCTGGTAACAAAAAAGGTTTGAATATTGTTTTTGGAGAGTATATGGATTTAGCAAAGCCAGAGTAACATTTGCTTTGTGAATGACATTGGTTAAGTCTTTTTCGTCTTGGTTGTTTAATTAAAACTTTTTAGGGAATCAAGACATAAAGAAGCAATAATTTCACGAACAATAAATACAAACAAAAACATTTTATAATTTTATTGATAATTTCCTCGTACACTGATTGATCGTGTACTAAATAAATAACTCGTAATTGTATGCCTCTACATCACAATAGAATGGTTTGTAATTAACATTAAATTTATAAAATAATGGCAAATTATCGAAAAAGCATTTCGGTGTTCGCCAAAATTTGTTTTCCAGTAATGAGATCCATTTTAAAATTAACGGTAAAGGCGTTTAGAATTATATTTTTCTAGTTTTCGACTTTGTATGAGGTCACTTTGCCGTTGTCATCGACGGTGGTCTCGGCACCTCTGCGATTGTATTCCTGGCCGTTGATGTTCGAAGATGATGCGTAGGATTTGCTTGAGACAGCATAGTATCCGCCATTCCCGGGAGTATCAGAGTAGTGGCTCACTCTGTTAATGTTCCTGGATAACTGTAATCGGAAATGATGTATTATTTTCTTTTTTATTATAAAACGAAGCCTGACAGAGTACAGATGTGCCCTGCTTGCTTCGCTTAACTATATTCTGATTAGATTGACGACAAATGAGTAACAGAATTGGTGCAAGAATTGTAAAAGGTATTCAAGTCAAAAATATAGATGAAAGAGTACAGAACTTTTGAAATTTTAAAGTCTATTCAAACCATCTTCAAATTACTATAACAACTTTACATTTTTAAATAGATATATTTACATATTTTAAACGGTCAGATACATTAACTTAACTAATGAAAACTCCTACTAACTATTAACTTCTATCTAGATAATCAGACAAGTATATAACGAGTGTCTCCATCACTACATAACTATTTAACATACTAAAAATTAATAATAATAACAGTAATTATGAACGAAGCATACTTCTACAAAGCCAAGATTGTAAACAAGATACCTATGGTATGCATTATCGCACTGCATCTTGAACTATGCGTGTGAAGGTCTCATAAATGATACATCAGGTTAGATAAATGATACGTCTCCTTTAGAACATGCATTAAGTAAGAGCTAGTTTCACAAGTTCCCTATAAAGTTTCAGATAGTTATCAGCCGTAAGATAATATTTAATGTGTCAAATTTGGCGATATTTGTCTCATTATCTGACACATGTGAAACATTCAAGGCTAGTGGAACTGGAATCTGTAGTTATCTATTAGATAAGTACAGAATCGAGGACTTTATAAGTGATGAAACTGGTGCCTAAATCTTATACAATTTCTGTTGAGGAAAAATGATCTTTATTTTTTACATGTGCGAACCCGAGGCCCGAGGGGGCCTTCACCCCACCGGGGTTTGCGGCGGGGCGGTGTGTTGGAATCGAACCGACTAAAACCACACTGTATGTCACTGTGCGTCTGAGACGGGAGAGATCCGGGTAACGTTTTCTTACGACATCCGGATCGCTTAGAGCACTAGGTCAACCGTGTAGTCATATATACGTGGATCTGACATGTTATGCCTATCCGAGACTTGCGAAACATACCCGAAGTTGACAAACTTATTTATTTATATAAAACTTATTGTATATGACGTACAAAAGCGGACTTTATGTCATTAGGGATTCTCTTATCGCTATGGCGTCGAGCTCTGCCTTTAAGAATTGGTCTGTGGTCTTGTGGCGGCGGGCCGGTGTGTTGGAATCGAACCGACTAAAACCACACGGTACGCCATTCTACGCCTGAGACGGGAGGGATCCGGGAACCGCTCACTTACGCCATCAGGAACCCTCCCAACAGTAAAATGAGCTGTATCAATTAGGTTCTTTACATCATAAAACCTCATAAAACGCTAATTAAAAAAAAACTAAAAATTTTATTAAAGTAGAATAGAACTAACCAAAAGGCTGTAAGCAACTGAACATTGTGGGTATTGATTGTGAAAATAAATATAACTACTATCACAAAACCTCAGAATTTTTTAAAAACAGCTTGTATAAATTCAAATTCCAAGACGAAACAATGAATTAAAGAACAAAAACTCACAATAATACACACACACATCACAACATAAGTAATAATGAATTCGTGATTTGATCATTACTAAGATGTTTATTATAAATGAGATTTTCCCACAGATAAGTAAAACAACATACCGGATTTTGTGGGTTTATTGCAGCTATTTGTCTTCTAAATCCTGGTCCTATGGAGGAGCTTGCGAAGGCACTGTTCGGACTGTTTGCGAAGTTCGGCATTGCGAAATTGGGGAATCTAGGGAAGCTAGGGATCTCGTCTCTGAATCTTCTGAAGTCGTTGAAAGGCAACCTGGAGGCGAAATGATCAAAGTAACGATCTTCATTCGATGATAAATCAAAGGCTTTTCTTGCTGCGTTGAAAGCTAGTCTTTGATTTTCTGTATTTGATTGGAACACCCTGTAACCCAAAACGTTTGATCGAATAAAGATCACTTCATGTGTAATATGATGTAGGTTTAAAAGCGACAGAGATGATCTAAGCCAGAAAGGATTAGTATGGGTGAAAATAATAAGAGTTATTATAGAGAGGGAAAGCTTCTTTGTTAAGCTGTTTCAAAGTTTACCTTAAGGGGTTCTGGCGTTTAAGAGAAAAGTCTGCTTGGTGCCTAAAACTGCTATAAAATAATAAAATCAATTAACATGATCATTAGCTGAGTATTGTGAGAAGGACACGTTTAACAATACTAGTATGTACGCTTTCTATGTGATTTAGTATACAAGTCTGTGTAAATCATGAATTTGTGCAAAAAATTATGAAAAGGAGTTGTAATAAACATACTGAGAAACCTCTACCTAGAGTTACTTATTTACTATATAGGATAGACACTAGAGCAAAGAATTAGAGGCACATTTATATACAACAGTTTTGACCGTCACCGTAGAAGAGTAGAACCTCCACCGGAAGCATACTGCTTCATATGTTCGACTCTTACTCTTGGAGTAAATTCTCTAGATTGGAGAAATATGTCGGGTAGAAGTCGCCTCCTTGATATCCGGGGTTGAAGCCGTAACCGTACCCTGGTAGTGCAGTGTCGGAGAAAGGCACGGCGTCCCCAGATTTATAAACGACCTTGCCGTCGGGTTGCAGATCGTAGGTACCGCTGTACCTGTTGCCAGTCGAGTCAGAGTATGAGTATGCGCCGCCTCCTGTCACACTCTGAGCTTCTCCTGAAACAAGAGAGTTACCACTGTTATTTCTTTATATAGATACTTCTTGCGTCAGCTCACTTACAGTACCTACAGAAATTTATTATTATGAACAACAAGTCTTGGCAAGGCGTTCATAGCCCAGTTGCACTCGGTGATTAGAAACAATCATTGAGGGTAAGCAAAGACGGCGCGGTCAGTCCCTGGATGGGTAACCGCTGGTGGCATGTTACCATGAGCGTCTCCGTGATTCGGAGGTCACGTTAAGCGATCGTCGGTCGGTTCCGGCTTTTATCATACGATAACAGTCGAGAAGCTTAGTTGGAGGCCTTCGGGCGGCTTAAAAACATCCAACGGCAAGATACGTAGCCACAATATATTCTTGCCAGCTTAGGAACGTATGGCCTTAACCCTCTCCTGAGAGGAGACCCGAGCCCAGCAGTGGGACATTATGGGTTGTTGATGATGCAACAAGTCTTGAGATGTCGAAAACTAATTTATTTACGAGCATCTTTCGTGTTGTCTACAAATCAGTGTTGCTGTATATCAAAGAACATTATTTTTATTATAATTTATACTCTGGATTGTCGGCACTTGATGGAACTTATTACAATACATTTTAGAATTTATAATATATGTTTTTGATACTATTGGATTATTATGACCATATTTATTTAAATATTTCAAAACAGCTACTTAAAATGTATAGTAATGACAAATAGTCCACGTTCAGGCTAAAGTTGGTCTTCTTTGTAATAATTAAAATAAAAGTGTAAGATCTAGGAATATGCATGGAATATTGAATATCACTTATTCTTGTAAAATAATGTATATTTTTAAAATAATGTGTATTCTTGTATATGATGTATGTCTGAAACAGCATTAAATATCTAGCAGGTTTTAATAATGATTCATCTAGGTAGGTGTTTAGGCTACTTTATTACAACCCGCTAAACGGTTAAGCAATAAAGTTATAGTAAAATACTTCAAAGGATATGGTCAATTCAAACATTCATTCGGTAGTTTGTTGTAGGACTAATAATAGGAGACTATTTGAAAGAATATTTGTGATAAATCATCGTGTATTTTTCTTTAAACATTAAATTCTTGCTAAAGTAGCGGTAACTCAATGGCCAACATAAAAAGGTAGAAAAATCACTTAAGAGTATATGCATTCAACAAGCCGTTAAATAAAAGAAAACTGAAAACATGTACAAAATATTTATTTTAAACACCAATACTACCCAAGATTTTGTGTTTCTACAGTCGATTTGTCCATCCAAAGGTTGCCTGTATTTACATTTGTACATCGTCGTTATATTGTTTAGCTCAAATAGAACTGTATCAATTGGTGTACAATAAATTCTATTCTACTCTACTCTACTCTACCCTATTCCACCCTACTCTACCCTATTCCAACCTACTCTACTCTATTCCACCCTACTCTACCCTATTCCACCCTACTCTACTCTTCCCAACTATACCCTACTCTACCCTACTCTACTCTACTTTTCCCTATTCTACCCTACTCCACCCTACTCTACTCTACCCAACTCTACCCTTCTCTACCCTACTCTACCCTACTCCACCCAACTCTACCCTACTCTACCCTACTCCAACCTATTCGACTCTACTCTAACCTACTCTACCCTACTCTATCCAACTCTATCCTACTCTACCCTACTCTACCCAACTCCACACTACTCTTCTCTACTCTACCCAAACCTACCCTACTTTAACCTACTCCACCCNAACTCTACCCTTCTCTACCCTACTCTACCCTACTCCACCCAACTCTACCCTACTCTACCCTACTCCAACCTATTCGACTCTACTCTAACCTACTCTACCCTACTCTATCCAACTCTATCCTACTCTACCCTACTCTACCCAACTCCACACTACTCTTCTCTACTCTACCCAAACCTACCCTACTTTAACCTACTCCACCCTACTCTTCTCTATTCTATTCTGTACAATAGCAACCTGTCTGGCCAGCGTGGTATACTAGACCTAAAACCTCCTTGCTACGGAAAGGCCTATGATGTCCAGGAGGGAACGAAAAAGGTCTGTTGATAATGGACATTGTAACATTTAGAAAAACATTCTAGAGTTCGTTGTAAAGCATATGTGAACATTTATTAACTAAATGATTAAATAAATAATTATTATTAACATCTATAATGTTTTTAGCCATTGGGATTTTTTTGAAAAACAAAGCAGATATGAGATCACTATTTAATGGCCGGGAAATCCAATCTGACACGTTTGTTACTATGATCTATGTAATTATAGTTTTAATTGCGTCTTTTGAGATGTCAGGAACTTCGCACTCATTATGAAACAACGAGTTCTTCTGATATTAAAATATATAAATCATACATGAAATGGAGACAAAGAATACCAAAGAATTGTGGCAAATATAGAGTATAGTTCCATATCGACATTGAACCCAAAACAATGAGCGCAGTAGTTAAAAGTGAAAAGATCGCTAAACCATCGGAGCAATCTAATATGTGTGTAATTTACAGATAAACAAATACATTAATAAATTTTGTAGCCACTGAGAACAAAGGAATCTACGGAGTTTGAGAAAAGTAGTCAGTATTATGAAAAAACTAACCTTATAATGTGTACACCTAAGCTGCGACAAATGTACTGAATTTTGCAGGTCAAACCAATCGTATCGAAACAGACATGATGTAAGCTGTACTAACAAAGACTCTGTAATTATTTCTAGAAACAGTCATGCAATGACTCATATTATGAGTCTATTGTGCCCTCGTATTATGTGATGTTACCGTCAAATTGCCAATACCGTAAATTGTACTCTATCTTGCTAGATTGTAAACTGTCGAAACATTGTGAACCGGAACATACTGCTTACAATTTAACGTACTATTTTAGTTAGATTTTCTATCCAAGTAAAACCGTTGTGATGTGGTATGGACGGATCGCATCTCGCGCAACTTATTTATTTGTAAATTAGCTTCTAAGTATTTCTGTGATTGTAAATATGATTTCATGTTGGAAATACAGTTTTAGAATTAGTTACATTAAAATTGTTGTGGCAGTAAAATACATTTATGATTAATCAAAGAAGTTCTAATTTTTTTACCTATGGAAACCCCTCGGGTCTTCACCCTACCGGGTGCAGCGGGACGGTGTGTCGGAATCGAACCGACTAAAGCCAAACGGTGTGCCACTCTCTGCGCCTGAGAAGGGAGGGATCCGTGAACCGCTAATCAAAGAAGTTCTAACCTAACCTTACTCTATGACCATAGAATGGAATATTGTAAGACCTACCCTACCAATCAGGGACAGTTGACAATTTGTCGCGCGACCCATTGTAATTTCACGGGTTTACTTCGACAAATTATAATCTATGAAAAATAGTACGTTTAATTGTGAGCAGTATATTACAGTTGACAATCTTTTGTCAGCTTACAATCTCGCGGGATATTTTATAATCTAACGGTTTTCACAATCTTACGGTGACATATACATTGATTTGTAGTCGATGACAATTGGGTCCCTAAAATCTTGTCATAAAAAGCCAAAGTTTTAAAACAAGTTTAGGAAGGTAATCCAATTTTCCATACTAATACAATATCGAAAGGGTTTTATGTAACAGTGGGGAAAATACTTAATATATGAAAAAAGACTAGTCCACTACCTGATTACGCTGAAAAGGGACGATTATAGGACGATCATAGTTATTCTAACTGGGGATTTTCCCTTTAACAAGCAACGGACGCAACCCCTGTGCAAGGAATGGATAGAGCCAGAAGAAACGCAGCGTCACGTTCTCACAGAATTTAGATGAGTGGTAGATCAACGGCCGCATATCCTCCAATCAACATCACTCCCGGAAACCTGAAAAGGTTGCGCTTCTGGTATGATCTGGGATAGTTGGAGTAGGGAGATGGCAAACCCACGTACAACGGCCCAATCTAAGGCTAAGTGCGGCAATAGCCCGGAAAAAACAAACAATCCCAAATATCGGTCCATATTATTCAGAGATGAGTTTGTATGAAGAGACTGTGAACATTAATAAGGAAAGGTGAGTCTTTTTGTGATGAAGATGAATTCCAAATCGTAGATTTGTACGTCTACCATCAAAATAGAAGTGACAACTGGTCGGATTGAGGTCGTGGAAGTTCACTCACTAACGACCGTTTTATAACGTTTTTTATCCATTTATAACTAGGGATAGTTTACTAAAACACAAATATGCAAATAAAAAATATAGGTATTTCGGACTTCTAATATACAACGCTCTCTAGTCCCAAGCTAAGCGGAAATTGTGTTATGGGTACTAGAGAATTGATATAAATACAGATATACTTTTTTTTTTGTAAATACATAATTATTATAGATAGAAAACACCTCAATCACATCAGTCACATACGCTACCATTGCGCCACTGAGGCAGTTAAACCAAACAAATAACTAAATTCGCCTTAAAAAGGGTATTCGTTCTATTCCTTCTGTCTTTTTATTCAAAAAAAGAAAATTAAATGATCCCGAATTTCAATGAATGTTTCAATCATATTGTATTAAAAAAGATATAGACTATCTCCAATCCTAACCAAGTAGCGTGAAATTGAAGAGGCCTATATCCAGCAGTGGACTGCGATGGGCTGATGATGATGATGATGATGATCTGCAGTCCTAACTAAAGACATCTAGATCATTTAAAAAGGTCGAAAATGTTTTAATTACTTTGAAACTATTATAGCAATCTCCATACTCAAAGGGTAAAAAAGGACCTTATTACTAAAACTTCGCTGTCCGTCTATCAGCCCGTCTGTCACCATGCTGTATCTCATGAACCGTGAAAGTTAGACAGTTGTAATTTACAGAGATTATCTATTTCTGTTGCCGCTTTAACAATAAATACCAAAACAACAGAATAAAGGGGAATTAAGGGGCTCCCATACAAGAAACGTGGTGTTTTTTTTCGTTTTTGCTCGATATTGACAACAGGTAGACGCTTGAAATAATAGATCTTGGTACAGGACTCTTCCTGCGCGGATTCGACTCGCACTTGGCCGATTTTTTATATTAAATGACCCATCGTGGGTATTCATTTATGTTAACTGTACAGTCAGATGTAAATGGTTTATTATTGTAACAAGTGCCACAGATTAATATCGAATACCCGGACGTTACTTAACGATAGCAATCAAAACTATACTATGACTAACAGGACCTCGCAGGTGTAAAGAAATAAATAATTACTCTATTTAAGAACCACTTTTTGCCTCACTATTTAGCCAATGCTTTGTTTTTTGCACGCTGTGAAATTATAGGTCGAAAATGCAAACGAAACATGTTCATATACGTACGTGTACTACCATAGATTTTTATCTTTATTCTTCTTTCTTGTTTAAAAACTGGATGTATCGAATTCGTTTTAAAGATTGAAAAATTTAAATTTTATGCTTAAATTACATAATTTTCATAGATGTTCCTAACCTTACTTAAACCGTTCCTTAAATAATAGTGTTACTTGATATATTGTATTTTAAAATTTTGATAGGAAATTATTCTTTAATCTACTGTTTTTTATTGTTTTCTGGTAAAGAATGAAGCATTTGTAATTGATATTAAATCAACTCATCGCATGTAGTAACAACTGAAATACTACGCGCCTATTTAGAGTTATGGTACAAGGACCAAACAAGCAGACAGGAAACCTATTAGTAATGAAAAGTGGAAAGGGATAGAGAAATACAGTGGTTATATCTACCTCCGGTATCTTGTTACAATAGCTCTGTAAAGAGCAATGAAAGGAGAACACCGGGCTTTTTTCTGTAGTGTGCAGTGTGTGACCGTGTTTTTTTTATTGTAAGCGATTATCGCTGCCCATGGACACCCGTAACACTAGAGGCTTCACAAGTGCGTTACCGACCTTGGGAGATGGGAAGGGGGATGAGGACAAGGGTTGGATTATGGGTCTCCGGTATCCTTATTCATTCGGTGAAACACAGCGCAGGCGTTACACGCCAGTTTTCTGTGAGGCCGTGGTACCACTCCGGTAGAGCCGGCCCATGTATGCCGAAGCGTGGCTCCCACGGTAAGAGATTAGCCAGCCCCCCTGTGAGTATGAGGTATGGCCACGGTCAAGTAAATACCCAAAGTAATTCACCATCTTAAAAGTGTGTTCACCATCACTTTCTGTGAAGCTCAAAAAGTTGGAGCGTAAAACTGTTTTGAAAATGCCGTGCTATTTCGAGAACTGATAGTTTGAACTTCAACTTTCTATGTGTAGACCCGCGGGTTTTGTTATTTTTGAATTGGATATTGTTCACTATCCCATTCTAATGTTTTTTTAAACAAATTTAGCCTAAGTTACTGCTTAAATCAGCTTTCTGCCAGTGAAAGTCTCGTCAGTCTTTCCAGAGGTGAGACCAAGTAAACAGACAGCCAGACATTTTAGAAATTGATATTTGATGTAAATACCGTATTTAACTTCCATAAGTTTATACTACATGCATTTTGACTGCCTCGGTGGCGCAGCGGTAACGTAAGCGACTGCTGTGCTTGAGGTCTCGGGTTCGATTCCCGGGACGGTCCAAATGTTTGTATGATCTGTAAATATTTGTTCCTAAGTTTGGGTGTTTTCTATGTAAAATGTATGTATGTATTTACAAAAAAAGTATTTATATATTTATATCAGTTGTCTAGTACTCATAATACAAGTTCTGCTTAGTTTGGGACTAGATGGCGTTGTGTGTTAGATGTCTGAAATATTTATTTATTTATTATTTATTTGAAATTACATACAGACAGTTCAGTTTTCTTTATTCGTATACATATACGACTGTATAAGATTCTCTCTCAGAGATTGATAGTATTTAATGTTACTTAAGTGGGTAGGCAGGTAATATAAATTTCTCGTAAAGACAATTTATTGTTGGGTCTTTTGAAATTTGAATACAAATAGCTTTTCATTTTATTACTTTTCTTGTAAAGGTTATGTGCCTACAGTAAAATTATCATTAATGGATATTTCTTTATCTGTAGCTTTAAATTTACATGTGTTTATAATAATATTTCAATATTAAAGAAATGTTAGAAAAAAACTTGTCGAATGAAAATATATACATACCTACTTATCCATACTAATATTGCCTCGTTGGTCCAGCGGTTGAAGTATGTGATTGCCATTCAAGATCTCTCGGGTTCAAATCCCGAGTAGGGCCAAACGTTTATTGAGTTTTCCTGATTATATAAATACTTAATAACAGCTCGAAGTTTGGAAGTTGGGGTCTGAACCCTCGTGCCTCTGAGAGTCTATCCTGCGCCTGATCTCTCCCTGATCGTGTTGGTTAATCGTCCCATCGGATTATGAGAGAGAGGGAAAAGAGAGTGCACCTGTGTTTGTGCACACATTTATGCACTAGAATATCTCCTGCGGGTGTCACGAAACAAAGCTACTTTATATATATTTAATACGTGTAGCAATTATTTTGTACCCCTATTTACTAAAATTATGCGAACGGAAGAGTATAAAATTTGGCACACTTAAAGTTGATACGAAAGAGGAGTGCAGAAAATTAAATAAAAAATAAATGATATACATAATAATAAATAAATATTTGAAACATGTTACACACAACGCCATCTAGTCCCAAGCTAAGCAGAGCTTGTGTTATGGGTACAACTGACATTAATACATATATACTATTTTTTTTTGTAAATATGTACATATTATGCAAACATTTAGTCAGCAGACCATACAAACTTTTGGTCCGACCCTGGAATAGAACCCGATACCTCAAGCTCAGCAGTCGTATACGCTGCCACGGCGCCACAGAGGCAGTTAAATTTTGGCAGAGAAACTTATTTGGGTCCAATAAGAGAGAATCGAATGTACCTTAGGAACTTATTTCCCAAAAATATTCACTTGGTCCCTCTTGAAGATGTTTACTTAGTTTTATAAATTTTCTTGTTTATTTTATTTATTTAATTTTTATCAACTAACCAACAATACTATCTTGGATTTATACCATAAACATTATCTGCCGGTCTACCTTCGGGGTTTACGGCGATGTATATCTAGATAAGCGGCTAGCCTCTTTAATAAAAAGTCTCTAAATAAAAAATTTATCTTAGAAATACATTCTTTCTTTCTCAGAAAACATACGTTCTTATACATATGTTTTTAGCAATACTTATTTTTTATTCATTTTGTATAAACTCCTAGCCATTACTACTCACTAACGACAACATGAATAAATTGTTTATGATATTTCGATAAACCTAAGTTGTGATATTTATGCATAAAACATTTTAGGAAAAAAATTAATGAGATAATAATCATAAATATCCTTTATTTCATCATTATTTATTCATTATAACAATTCGTTTTAATATATTTTTAAATCACAAAAGAGAATGAACAGTTTTGCGACATCCACTTTCACGGAACATATTATTTAAATCCGTTTACCTGTTCTCAAGCGGCTTGTTCAAAGCTCAAGTCTCAAGAAAAATGATGTTAATGATTATGGTAATATTTCCTTTATTCAAAATATATGTTATAGTGATATATTTTTCCTTCTTTTTTTTTCTTTTTTTGCTGAGATTTGCTTCAAAAACTTACCCTAAAGGCAAGTAAGTCAAGTATGTATTGATTATTTATGTGTGTTTTAATATTCTTATATATAAAATTCTCATGTCACGATTTTTACCAAATTTATATGCATATTCAGTAGGTCTGAGAATTGGCTACTATCTATTTTTCATACCCCTAAGTGATAAGGGTTGTTCACCCTTAAATTTTTTTTTTAATTTTTTGTCATTTTTTTTGTTTTTATTTTTCTATAATGTGGCATATAAAATACCTTATCCATATCCATCATAAATTTTTACCCTTTTATCACCAACCCCTATTTTTAATAGCCGTTTTTATGGTAAAACAACATTTGCCGGGTCATCTAGTAGATATATAAAATTAAGACCGAATATTATAATAACCACTATATTTATTACGTTCAAATATCTTATTAGATATATTTCTACGTAGTTATAATAATTTTAAATGTTTTATAACAATTTTATTTGAATTTTTTTACATTTATAACATGCTTTTTATCTGTTTGTTTGAATATAACCGATTATTTTTATTTTTATTTATAAGCATTTTTTAATGATATTTATTTTGTTACTATACTTAATATGTTATTCCTATTTAAAGTTCATTCGTTTGTGAAAATGCAAACAGATAAGCTATTCACTCGAGTTATTGCTGGCTCTACTCCATATATCCGTATAAACAATATGGCTACCCTATTATTGCCTGACTTAACTGCGTTTTCTTTCCATATTTTTTTTTTTTTTAAATTTTTTTTAAAGGCTTCTCCCGCGTTAGCATTATACATTCCTGTGTCACGGGGATCTTTACAAACGTACATGAAATGGGCACAAAGTTCCATTTATCAGTATATCTAGTTTTATTATTTTGTTGACGTGATTCAAACTGGACTGGACTTCACGACACAATCCTAGTGAAGGTTCAGGGATTATTGTAATGTTGTCTGAAAGATCGTGTGTACCTGTCTTTAATTCTTTTGTGTAGTATTTTATTATATTTAACTTTGTCTGAATTATTTTTTTTATTACTTGGTACTTATTTTCTCACGCTGGGATTGAGGGGAGAAATAATTTTTCTGGACAGGGCCTGGCGTAGATTCGGGGAGGACCTAAAATAACATGCTCCGAGGCCCTCCAGAGGAGGGCACCAGAAGCCGGTCGGGGTGATTTTAAGAAGAAACACCACATACTTCTGGCTCATGTGTCTGGAGATCCAAAGAGATTTTTCACTCCGTCAGCAAAAAAAGGTATCTATGTTCCAAATTGCCTCATTGGTAGTAAGAATATTGGCCCCTATTGCGTTATCAGGACTGATAAAAAGCTAAAATATAACTGGCAAAGTATCAGTGTGTTTTTTTTTTAATTCAATCACAGCTGTGCAGAGTTTGTAGTTTCAAAAAAGAAACATTTTGGAAATTTCCAGAACTACACGTTTACAAAACAAATTACTACCTAAAGTCAATAAATCCTACATCGAGAAATGTCAATCGGTAATAAATTCCCATACAGACCAATTTATAAGTATACAGATGGTAAATTACCGCCTAGTAACGCCTATCTTGTTATTTATGTCTCTACGGAGAAGTCATTGCTACTGCCTTAAAGTGTTTCCTTAAAACGAGTTCATCATTTTCTATACAGATAAATAAAATTGATCTGTCAGTTTGTCATTTCAAATCAACACCATTTACTAAATGCACATGAAAAATATCCGCTATTTACATAAAACAGTTTAAAAATAAGGGTCTGGCCGCTTATTCCGGCTATGCTCTGGAACAGTTGGATGGATTTTGATAGGACTTTCACTGACTGACTGGCAGATAGCTGATGATATAAGGAATAACTTAGACTACTTTGTTTTTAGATTAGCTTCGTGCCGCGGCTTTACTCGGGTTTGTAACGACAACAACCGCGGGTGTTGTTAAATCGCGGGAAAATACGCTGCATCTAGTAATTATTACAGATTTAAACAAACAATTTATGATAGTCATGTGACGTTTGCGTGATCATTTAGATCATTATTAGCACCTAGTTGTAAGGTATATTTATTACATATAGTCATGGAAAATTTTATTACAATATGATTATAGTAATTTAGTCTATACTACACTACATACATACACCACTACTAGGTAATTTTTGGATTTACTGAACCAATTTTGAATATACTTTTACCAATTAGAAAGCTACATTATTCGTGACTGTCATAGGCTATTAAATTAACCCGAAAAGTAAAGAAGTTCGTCATTTTTAAAGATATTAGATTAGAAATACGAAAAAAAACCGGTATCAACCACTGGTATCATTGTCAAAAAGTTGATACACGGACATGTTATGAGAAGACCAGAGGAGCACGTCGTTCGAACAGCTCCAAGCTTGCCAGAAGGCAAAAGAAGTCGGGGACGACCTCCGTTGACATGGTGAACCACTATGACCAAGCTCCTGCAGAAGGAGAATTAACCGGACTCGACAACCCTTGACAGAATATCTTGGCGCCGTGAAACAAGAAGAGCCGACCCCACCTAAAGTGGGAAAAGGCTAGGAAGAAGACGAAGAGCTGAGACAGTTTAAATTATATTTGCTATTTTAGTATGTCGTTCATTAAATTGTATTTCAATTGTTCGTATACATATTTTAGTCAGTTATCACATTTCTTTTGGCAATCGTCATTTCAATGAGAGTTGGAAATTTAACGGGAGTATATAAGACGGGGAGTCTCACTTGGGCCGTATCAGGAAAATATGGATTCATAGATGAGGGCTTATTTTATTTTGTATCTGGGCGTTATTTATTTATAGTTAGTTTATTTTGTTTATGTGTGTTTATTAGTAATCTGGTTATTATAGCACAGGGTCTGCTTAGTTTTAGTTCCTTACCTTCCTAGCGGTTGAAAAGGAATAATTACCTATCAAAAAAACCCCAACAATATGATATTAGTAATTGAGGTTACAAATAGTATGTCTAATATTCTTTTAATGTATTTAAACTTGTATTGGACGAAATATCATTACTTAAAGATGTCTATTGGAAAAACCCTCAGAAAATAATGTTAAAATACATTATTGGGTTTTTCATGGGTAATGAAATGGAAATACACTTTTTCCATACTTAAAAACCTGAATAGTACTGTTATAGCATAACATTTTAGTGAGATAGACATGACAAGACATATAAAAACTTGTAAACATTTAGACCGTATTACTTTGACATACCCAATCGTAATAAATAACTTGTGTTATCCGTAAAAGGTCTATCATTTTGTTAAAACTATTGATTGAGCACAATTTAATAATAATTTACTATCATAAAACGTTCTTTTATATAATTTGGTGTAGCAGCGTTTAACTTGAATTGACGCAATTTTTAGTAAATCTTTAAAAAAACTTTGTAATTGTAAATTCTCCTTATTTTTGATTAAATATTTACTAAAAATTGCGCCAATTTAAGTTAAAAGAACTTAATTTGACGTAATTTTTAGTAAATCTTTAAAAGAAAACGTTGTGAATTAATTCTCGTTATTTTTGCACACCATACAAAAATATCTGAAGTAGTTGACAAATTCAGGGCAAAATGGCGGATTTCCAATTATATTCTTATTTTAAACGCATTGTAGGTGTACCTAGCCGTTATCTTATAATTAAAATTTTATTCTAACTCATAGAGAAAATAGTAAAATTATTAATTTCTAATATTTCCTGTCAGTAATTCAAAGTAATTAAATGTTGAGAATGAAACAATTTATCTGCAATAAATACTAACAGTTTCTGTGTTTATATACGATAATATCCATTGTGAAGTAGTGTTGTCCCTTTTGAATAAATACATAAATGAATAAATTACGCATTTTAAAATTTAAATTTTGTGATTTACGCATTTTGTCATAATTTCGGATTTCCCGATACTTTGACATCATTATACCGATATAACGGCAAATGTCACAAGAAAGACAATCTTTACATACTAATAAATAAGATTGAAGTGGAGAGATCGTTTTTTGTTTTTGCGAAAGACGGTCCCCATTTCATGTCATCCACATTTTTTATATTTTTTATCATTAATTCCATCCCGACGAAGACTTGAAGACTCGAAGACTTAGAATTGAAGACTTGAAATACTTGACATTGGCAGAAATAGCTGATCCGGCTGATTGCCATTCATCAAAAGAAGAAGAAGATTGAAGTGTCTGTATGAAACTTAAAATTAACAGCTTTTCACTAAATGTATATGAAAGTATTTACGGACTTACATCAAAAAAGCATTTTTTTATCTGTCTAATCTCTGGAACGGCTCTAACGATTTTAACAGGACTTTCACTGACAGATAACTGATGACATAGGGATTATTCCATATGTTGTCAGTTATCTGTCAGTATGTCTGTCTTTGGCTACTTTTTTGTAGTCTATCTTCGCTCCGCAGATTTACCAGCTGTTTTTGTTAGAAAGATACAACAACAACAACAGCGGGTAACACCGCAGTGCTCAGCTAGTTTATACATAGGTAAAATATTTATTATTCGTACTGGTAGCGTATGGGACTGCTGTGCTTTTAAGTCTCAGGTTCGATTCCCGGGTCGGACCAAATGTTTTTATGATCTGCAAATTATTGTTTCGGAGTTTGGCGTATAATATGTATGTATTTACAAAAAAAGTCTGCTTGTTGCTAAGCTCTGCTTAACTTGGGACTAGTTGGCGTTGTTTGTGAGATGTCCGAAATATGTACTTATTTTATTTGTTTGGTTATATAGTAATTACAAAATTTTTTCACGGGAATTAACGCGACCACTTGTATAAAGGTTAAATATACCTCTGATTTGCCTGACGTTTTGACCACGTTGTACTGGCCGAGGTCACAGGCTGAGTCAAAGCTTAAAAGTTAGTAAGGTTAGTATAAAAGTTAGTATAGTTTGTGAAAGTTTAAAAGTTAGTATGGTTAGTATAAAAGTTAGTATAGTTTATGAAAGTTTTAAAGTTAGTATGGTTAGTATAAAAGTTAGTGTAGTTTGTGAAAGTTTAAAAGTTAGTATGGTTAGTATAAAAGTTAGTGTAATTTGTGAAAGTTTAAAAGTTAGTATGGTTAGTATAAAAGTTAATGTAGTTTGTGAAAGTTTAAAAGTTAGTATGGTTAGTATAAAATTTAGTATAGTTTGTGAAAGTTTAAAAGTTAGTATGGTTGGTATAAAAGTTAGTGTAGTTTGTGAAAGTTTAAAAGTTAATATGGGTAGTAATTATATAAGTTCTGAGAATACACGGAGCAAGGTAGTACATATATTAACATTATCTATTGGTTTTAAAATAGCTAAAAAAGCTAGGGCGAAGTCTATAGGTACATACTTAATCTGAATTTGTCCCCAAAGTGATAGATAGCGATGCGACAGTGAAAACCCTTCATTTAAATAAAAAAGTAAACCGATTAGCTGAAACTCCGGATTCTGTTTATGTTTATTATTTTTATAATATAAATATTACTTCGCATTGATTATCAATAAAAAATCAGTGGCTTATTATTGTATTGAAAGGAATTTTATAATTAATGCACAAGACTGTAAACAATATTTCTTTAATTTCGGGACGTGTCCATACTTTATTCGAAAGTCTGTCTATCTGTTACACTTTCATAGCTAAACTGCTGCACCGATTTCAATGAAATTTAGCGATACTTTGATTCTTGAGGCTACTTTGATTGGGTACTGCAAAGCCGACACACACGTCAAAAGCTAGTATATAAAATAGTATTGTTGTAATAGAAATATACGAGGCGCTCATAGTCCAGTTTCACTCGGTGATTGAAAAGAATCAACGAGGGTAAGCAATGCCGGCACGGTCAGTACCTGGATGGGTGACCGCTGGTGGCACGATACCATGAGCGTCTTCGTGATTTGGAAGTCACGTTAAACAGTTGGTCCCGGTTGCTATCATACGATAACAGTCGTGAAGCTTAGTTGGAGGCCTTCGGGCGGCTTAAGTACATTCAACGGCAAGATTACGTAGCCACAGCATTGTCTTACCGGTCCTTAGTACCGCGGTGGTAGCGTATGCCACTGCTGTTCTTGAGGTCTCGGGTTCGATTCCCGGGTCGGACCAATTGTTTGTATGATTTGCAAATATTTGTTTCGGAGTTTGGGGTGTTTTCTATGAATAATATGTATGTATTTAGAAAAAAAGTATATATGTATTTATATCAGTGGTCTAGTAACACAAGCTCTGCTTAGCTTGGGAAAAGACGGCGTTGTGTGTTATGTACGAAATAAAAAAAAAAATTCTCTCCTAAGAGACGACCCGAGCCCAGCAGAGGGATATTATGGGTTGTTGATGAATCGAGATATGATAAACCACATAAATTCTTAATGGTGTAAGGCAAATAATAGACAATCTTATGCTTACGTGTATTTTAAATCAGACAATAAAATAAAAACTTCACTATTCATTTTATTCTTGGCTTACGAAATCCCGAAAAGATTTTAATTACTCTAACGATTTATATAACACTAAATTTATAATAATAGATAGTTGATGTCTTTCTAATTATGTGGATTCAGACTGGTTTATAATAGTGTTCATCGTTTTAGGCGACAAAAGAATTCAAAATAATAGCATTTTAATTTGTTGTGAGACATTCTTGCATTAGTTATTCCTTATTTTACTATGTATGTTAACGAATTAATCGTTTTGTGCTCAATTTGTTACCCGAGTGACAAGATTCTTTTGTCGTATACCGCTATGGAAAATTAAGTTCGCTATGTTAATAACCTCGGTTATAAATAAGACAACAAAAAAATGTATTAAATAATATTACAAAAAATAATTTTGCACTTGTTCATCTAAAAATATGAATAATTCAACACATTGTTACTAACCTGCTAAGTTTCCGTAAATGTTTATTAAATAGCCATCTTGTGTGGTCATGCCCGTGCGTATAAACTCCAAACATAATTTTCGTCAAGTGAAGATTATAGAGAAACATATTAAATTTCAAATTTAGAATGTCATAAAAAAGTTGGTAGCTATTCATTCTGTAACTCTTTTTAATTCATTCGCCAATAAAATAATGTACTCGTGATGTATAATGTAATAATTTATTTACAATGGCTCGCTCACACACAAACGCACGCGTCTCAATATGCTTTTGGCGCCTTTTCACCGTGAAACTATAACCTCCTCTATAGTCTCTGCGCGTCATGTGTGTCTGAGACGGTTACGGAACCTACAAGTATGTATCGACCATTACACACGGACCTACATACACTACAGATACTATTCGGTATTCCAATGTTATTTGTTCAAATAACATTTATTTAATTTTTATTTTATGTTAATTACATACACTACTGATACTATTCGGTATTCCAATGTTATTTGTTCAAATAACATTTATTTAATTTTTATTTTATGTTAATTACATACACTACAGATACTATTCCGTATTCCAATGTTATTGGTTCAAATAACATTTATTTAATTTTTATTTTATTCTATGTAGTGACTGGACTTGAGGTCCTACGTCTTCTAGATGGGGCAGAGGCGTCTACAGTGCATCGCCATTCCGTCTTGTCTTGAGCGTTTCGCTTGATTTCGGTCCATGTCTCGCCAATGGCCTTAGTTTTATCAATGATAGTCCGCCACAGGTCTGTTTTGGACGGCCACGCTTGCATTTTCTTTGGGGATTACAGTCTAGGGCTTGCCTCGGGATGTGGTTGGAATCTCTTCGGAGGATGTGACCTATCCAGCTTCATTTGCGTCATTTGATCTGTTGGTAGATCGGGACTTCATTGCAGCGATTCCACAAGTGAACTTTGGAAATTCTCTCAGGCCAGAATACACCGAGTATAAGGCGAAGCCATCGTTTCACGAAGACCTGAATTTGATGTGAGATAAACTTTGTGATCTTCCACGTCTCGCACCCGTATAGCAATACGGTCTTCACGTTGAACCGGAATATTTTGATCTTGAGCTTGCTCGTTTTGGCCGCAGCTTTGCAAAGGTCGCTCGTGCTTTTGCGATCCGGGCAGAGATGTCCTCAATTCTATGTCGTAGGTATAATATATTAATTTAGAAAAAAATAACGTTAATAAGTTTTAAGTAAAAAATATTATTTTTTATTTGATATTCGTAAATCACTTTTTTAAAAATTATTTTGTAAATTATCAGTAAATCATTTTTAAATAGATATTTTTTTCATACACTTAAAGTCATTCCAAATTTGAATCAAGAAAAAAAATCATTTTATAAAAATAGCTGATTCCTTTTCTTAATGGAATTCGTTTCGTTAGCATATTATTCATTCCCTAACATTAAAAGCTGTTAGAATATGAATATATTTTTATGGACAATCAAGATTTATGAAACGCGCACGCACTCATGCGCCATACTCCTCAGTTTTTAATAAAAATACAAAATGATGGAGTTATAAACTGTATGTTAAATAATTTAAAGTACATAACGTAGGTAATATGCATTTGACAGTCGAGTGGAATTAAAGTCATCTGGTGTATGTACGGGGTTTATAATGTACAAATTTTGACACTATTTACATGTAAGGGGAGTGGAAGAAAAGTTTAGGAGATAGTTAAAGAGTTGGAATATTTACAATCGCTCTAGTGAACACAAAGTAAATAAAATGTAGGGACGGAGTCAAGAATTAGTCAAACATCTTGTGCGAATTTTTTGTTTTTCGGCCTGCTGTCATTCACATGACGTTCCGTATTTGACTTTATGTAAATAACCAATGAGGTGCGTTGCAAGTGAAAATAGTATGAATGACAATGCGTGTGATGATGATGTAGGGGTGCAAAAGATGAATGTGAAGGTAAGTCTGCACATATCTTAAAGTATTTGAATAAAATGTGAATACATCGTTTCCTATTAATAGTAACGGTTTATTGTAATAATTAAAATGATGTGATGAGACGTGTAGATCATCTACACGGCCTATGAAGTGTCAAGTCGAATGAAATGAAGCTTTGTCCACTGTAAAATCTATTTACTTATTTAAAATCGTTTACTGTTCCTTCTTAACATATGTGAAAGATGTTTTGCGATATCATAGAGCAGACCCCAAATTTTTTTATTTAATTGATAAAAGCAATATTTCACGTGAGAGTCCTGAAATTATTAAACTACAGCTTTTTAATACCAAGCGTATTGGTGAAAGATACGGCTTTGTCAGAAAACCATGTTATGTTATTATAATCTTGTAGTCAATTAATATTTTCGTAATTTTCTGGTGTTTATGGTTTTGTCTGGGATTAGTGTTTTTCTTTAATCACTTTATTTACATACCACCACCTATAGCAGAAAATCATCTATTTTTATCCAATTTAACAATCTTATCCAATTTAAAAAAGATAACTTACCAGAAATATAATGCGATTCTTTTTTATCGATAATAAAAGTGAGGTTATCGTTTTAAGTACGAATCTTTAATGGCCTGGACGTTCTTATATCAATAACTAGTGTGATTTATAGTAAAAATTTTTTTTTTGCGATATTATAACGACTATAAAACCATTATATATTGAAAAAGAATTCTCGCACAGAGTATCTAAGCTATCTAATTCAGTCAAGTCACGTATAAAAATAGTGAAGTGAAAACTTAAGGATTATCAAGTACGTAACTGTTAAAACTGTATTTTAAAAATAACAGTTATTATTAGTTATTAGCTCTGCGTCTCATTATCGAAAAACAGAAATATTATACTATTAGTTTATTGTGTATTATGTTTCTAACTGTAGGTATTTATGTTATCGAGTTAAGAATAGACATTTACTTAAATAACGGGCCTAATGTCGTAAAAAACGTATTTTTAATATTCATACGCTTATGTTTTATTAATGTTAATAAAATCTAATGATTTTTGATATGACAAAGAAATTAATATTTTTAAATAAATTTATTGTTTAATAAAATATCTATAAGTATTTAATTTTAGGTAGGTACTTATTTATATTTTACGAGTTATTGCCAATGCCGTATGTCTATAAGGATCGAATAAAATCGAAAATTCAAAATTCTTTTTAAATTTAAGGCGAAATTACTTTTTCTGACATTATTTATTAAATGTTCTTGATAGTAGAGCGGCATGAGAGCCACTCTTCGGCACAAATGGGCCGGCTCGACCACGGCCTCACAGAAAAACGGTGTGAAACAGTGCTAGCGCTGTGTTTCACCGACTGTGTGACAATACCGGAGGCCAATACCCGAACCTCTCCCTCCATCCCCCTCTCCATCCCCCAAAGGTCGGATGTTGCAGGTATCCATGGGTGGCGATAATCGCTTACCGTCAGGAGCTACGTCTGCTTGTTTGGTGGCAAATAAAAAATATAGAAATATCGGTCCCTCTGTTATTTATAACACTGTTTATAAGTACAGCAACATTCTTCAGAACTCTCTGTGAGGGAACAACCAATCTACATTAGTGAGTCAAACCACCATTTTGCTGAAGTTTTTCTTTTTGTAGAAATCGTAGGGGTTAAAAAATGAAGTGGTATAATGGATTGAAACTATTTAAATGTTTCGTGTTTTTACAGTAAACCTCTCAATTGGACCTTCAGCTATGCTGCTATTTAAAATGAAACTTAACTCTCTTTTCTATCATATTTCGCTTCTAAAAATAATATACAATAAATAAAACGAAACTGTTAAGGACATAAACTTAAATCGATTTGGATATATTGTTGGCCTCGGGCACGTTGATCGGTGATTTGAAATTGGTTAATCTAAATTATTGGCAATAAAAAAGACTAAAACGGTGATGAATTAGCTATTTAAATAACGACGTTACAGTGAAAGTCCAATAACGTGTATTAGCTATTTCTTTTCAATAATGAGCTTATAGCGGGTTATAAATATGTTCAAATTATAACTAGCTACGCACGCACCTACAATTTTTATCGCGAAGTTTTTCAATAGTCGGTAGAAGTTGTTCGACGTTTACGTTTTTTATACGACTATGAAAATAATTTAAAGAATTGTATTTTTCTATTTCATTTATAAATGGTATATGTTCAATTATATAATGAGATAAATACATTGTAATGTGCGTAATAATAATAAATCATCAACAACCCATAATGTCCCACTGCTTGGCTCGGGTCTCCTCTCAGGAGAGGGTTAAGGCCATACGTCCCCGCGCTGGACAAGTGCAGGTTGGGGACTGGCAAGACTACGTTGTGGCTACGTGTCTTGCCGTTGGATGTTTTTAAGCCGCCCAAAGGCCTCCAACTAAGCTTCACGACTGTTATCGTATGATAACAACCCGGACCGACTGCTTAAAGTGACCTCCGAATCACGGAGGCGCTCATGGTAACATGCCACCAGCGGTCACCCATTCAGGTACTGACTGCGCCGTCGTGCTTACCCTCGGTGATTGTTTCTAATCACCAAGTGCAACTGGGCTAAGAGCACCTCATATATATATATAATAATAAATATTACCTATCATATAGACAATTACTGTTACCATATAAATACAAATGTACCGTTTTAGTCTACCTAATGCGGTCTCTTTCAGGTATACTGCTTGGACGAGATCGCACACTGTGCATAGGACCGCCTATTATACTACTGTTTCATTAGCCTTTACCCATACAGAAATTATATGTTTCCCACTCGTATTGTTCTATAAAGAGTCACTAACTATCTATCAATCTATAGATTTTTGAAAATTAATATTAATTAAGCTTATTTTGTACAATAAATAGTTAACAGTAGTGTGGAGGAACGGGCCACATGTTCCTCCAAGACAAAGGGAGGATCCTCCGACCAGGCTAGGTGATCATGCCTAGCAGACCACTGCCCAACGGTTGATTTTGGGAAGTTGTATATATGTTAATCGGCGCGAGAACTTCTATTGCGCGATGCAGGATTGGTAGCTTCTTCGTGCACTACGTTACTCCGTAGTTTATTGTATCTTCGGTGGATGGCGTTGTCATTTATGTTGACGCTGTATGTGGAAGTCGCCACAGTAGAATTTACAACACTATTGTCATAAAAAATCTGAAGGCATTTATTTCATTTTGTTTTTATAAGACATTTTGTCTGAAGTTATGCTCATACGCTTATATTGTTAAAAGGACATTATTAAAAACTGGCTCAAATAATTATAAAAGAAAATGAAAAATATATTTGTATTACTACTTAATAATTAATAAGAAGTTTGTCTTTTTAAATGCTTATCCTTTTTCATATATTAATAATGAACTTGACATATCTATCCGTTTTAAAAACAGCTCGTACAGTAATACTAATTTATTGGTGTGTTTTTAATTTATTTGCTTTGAATAGAAAAAGATTAAACACTTTTTTAATCACTTCTATTTTTAGGCGAATTAATTTTAATCATTTGATCATTAAATTTTTGTTTGTAATTTGAAATTGGAATCATTAATTTTGAGGATTGAACGGGCCTAGACGCCTTATTCTGGTAATGTTGATTAATTACTTATAGATTCATTGACAATTGGTTTGTCAGATGGACATAATGATAATGGCGTTCTTTACCGCTCAAAGTTTTTGGTATTTGATATTTTTTTTAATTAACACACGAATCCTTTACATTCATATGTCATTTGCAGAATTGTCGACATCGGCACAGTTTGCCATATGCAAAAAAAAAGATTTTGGTAAAACACGCAATTTTTTTTTGTCCATGTAGGTAAACTACTACTGTCTTTTTGTTTCTGTAATTACACAGATAATAAGCTGTATATAAGAAATAGTTGTTTTTTTGTGTCAGGTGTTTGTTCACTAATCCTGTTATGCTTATTGCAACTTTTAGCCCTTTTTCCCTTTACACTAGGACAAACATTTTGATTGTATTTGTACATAAAACCTATTTCATCATTTTAAGACTATCTATTTCAAGCAAACGCCAGCCATTACTAAAGGAAAGTCTCCTCCAAGGTGCGCCAACTATCCCGTTCTTGGGCAAGCCGAATCCATCCGCTACCAGCCACTTTCTTCAAATCGTCAACCTATTCATCGTTTGCCTAATCGCGGTCTCCACTCAACCACATTTCGGCTCCACCGACCATCAGTTCGTCTAGAGACATGACCGGCACATTTCCACTTCAGCGTACTGATTCTCCTTGCGATGTCGGTTACTCTAGTTTTCTGTCGAATAACGTCGTTTCGATTTCTATCGGACAAAGAAACACCGAACACTTGAACGCTGAACCTTTTACCAGTTTCCAGAGGATCAGTTCAATAGAGAGTGTCCACGTCTCAACTCCGTACGTCATCACGGGTAGGACGCACTGGTTAAATACCATGATCTTTAATTATTGTGGTATTGGCGAATCAACAATGTGACGTAGCTTCCCATTCGCCGCCTAGCCCAGATGAATTCTTCTATCGGCCTCCCGATCGGAGTTCTGCCGGCCGAGTTGGATACTTTGGCCAAGGTATTCTTGCACAACCAGTTTTAAGAATAATATGTTTGAATATGCACATAAAATTTCACTTTTCAGTTCTTAAATCTAAAGCTGTCTTGAAGAGATTGTTTTTGGCAATTACGAGGCCCAAATAAGATATCTATCATTTAATGTACTCTCTTATAACTCTATCTATTTATTTTGTATTAGTTTGAGATTTTTCCGATTGAATTATTCCCAATTTAAAGCTTAAATTGATAAATAGAACTTTAATTTGGAATTAGATTAATAGACATATGATATTATATATTTAACTAATACGACCGAATGGACTTTACCTAGGATCACAAGATATAATTTGTTCTGAAAGTTTGGATTAAGTTACGTGTCGAAATCTGTTTAATCCTATATTATTCACTATACGTGCATTTTTCAAATTCAATAATTTCGTAATAAAAACCGAAACGAAAATTATAATGACTCCGTCTCCTAATATTAGCCATACACTGTAACGAATGAAGAATAAAACAATTTCATCAGACACGCACGCATTTTAATTTTTCAACGGGCTTAATATGAATAAATCAATCAAATTTCTTATTTCATTTCATCATTTACAGGTAAATAAATCCAATTGCAATATTTAATTGATTGAATGATAATATATTTAGATTAAAGGTTTATTTAAAATTCTGTCTCTGGACCAACAGTCAACTCTGCAGAGGGTCTACAGGTAATTCTTATCTAGGTCAAAACTGATGCCGAATAACACTATGTGGCAAAACGAACTATTGAATTAATTTTTTAAAGTAATACTTGACCCTTGTGGTGACGGATTAGGAATTCGGTTACACCAAATCAACTCTATTCATTCATTGCATAGGTATCGTAATAGCCTGTAAAGAGAAAAAACCCCGTCTCCTGGCCAGCCGTGGCACAGCGGGATAAGACTTCCTGTCTAAAGAAAGTTTCAAAAGTTCTTTGTCCAGCATGAAACTATTAAATACTGTTGATGTAATTTAAGTATATACCAAAACTAATGTTTTTTTTTCGATTCTATTCATAATTTAAACGGTGAGAATATTTTTACTCTACGTTATCTGTTTTGTTAAAAAGTATATATGTAACTGTACACTTGGTATAATTTTAACTTGTGTACAAAAATACATAATTAAATTAGAATAGTTTATGCATTCTATTTATTTACACCACGTCTGTTTTATTAATTATATTTGAATGATGAATAAATAGATGTCTTGATAGCCTATAGCTAATAGCCTTATAACCATCCGCTTCTGAACGAAGACCTACAAGGAGCGGAGTAAAAAGCGTCTCAAACGTCTCAAACAACCCAACAAGATATAAGAATAATTCAAATGTGTCAATATATTGTATCTAACTGTCAATTAATATGATAACTCTCTTTAGGGTTTAGCATCTTAATAGGAAACTTACCCAAAATTTAGTTTCGTCCTCAGAAATTACTGGTCATAAAAAAGTTTGATTTGCTTGAGTTAAGTTTAATTTGCCTGAGCTAATTTTAATTTGACTGAGCTACACTACAATGCTATTGTTCAATTGACTGGCCTATTTACGTACTGTTTAGGGTGGTCTCCCTTTCTTTATAAGTTAAACTATCAGTGTAATTAAATATGTATATGAAATTTAAACGGACAGGTACAACATTCACATTAGCTATGCTAGATTTAGAGTTGACTAACAATAATAAGTACATTTTGCAAAATTTTGTACAAAGTAGTAAAATTTAATTTGAATAAAAAATGGTGTTGTTACTCGTTTAAAACGAGTAATAATAAATTAAGGAACTGTTTCTATATTTTGTTTATTATTCATATGAGATTAGTACATGCATGTTTCGGTGTCAAATGACAATAAAACCATAAACTTCCATGGCTTAAAAGAGTTGTAGTTATAGCTTTTGATATAAAAATAAATTAGCATTTCTTATTAATTTTATGAGCATTTTAACCAAATATATGCGAGTAGAGTTATGGATAGCGTATCTATAGACACTGACGAACTTCATAGAAGGTTGGGTCAATTCTGCTCATAATGAAATTGCTGGCTAATCCGATACCGATGTTTCCATTGTATTTCCATACCGAGGCGCTCATAGGTCAGATGCACTCGGTGATTGGAAACAATCACCAGGGTAAGTAACGACGGCGCGGTCAGTACCTGGATGGGTGACCGTTAGTGTCTCAGTGATTCGGAGGTCACATTAAGCAGTTGGTCCCGGTTGTTATTATAGGATAACAGTCGTGAAGCTTAGTTGGACGCCTTTGGGCGGCTTAAAAACATCCAACGGTAAAATTACGTAGCCACAACGTTGACTGCCAGTCCCCAACCCGCACTTGGGCAGCGTGGGTCTCTCTTGAGAGGAGATCCGAGCCCAGCAGTGGGACATTATGGGTTGTTGATGATAATGATGATGATTTTCATTGTACGCAAAAGATCGTTGAGAGAGATAGCTTACATCACGTTTTCCATAAATTAATGGATCAGATATTTTGCTTTGCCATTACATTGTCATAATAAGATTAGATTAAAAAGATAACCCATCTAGATTAGTTTATACATAAAGGTAATTAGTTGTCACATTAATTAAGGGTTTCTATTTAAGTATCTACTAAATTTAGAACACTGGTGTATATTTTCAAAAACTTAGTCTGTATTTTCTAAAAAAATTTACAGCACGGTTACTCGGCTTAAGCGGTTGCTACACCGCTTTCTACTGCGCCAAGTATTGTCGGTTCAAATCCTACATGGGAATACACTTTGTGTGAGCCACAAAAGCCACAAGAGTGTTCTGAGTCTGGGAATTCTTGGTGACCGTTTCATTTTCATATGAATTTAAATAAAATAAACATCACGCGTGTAACATCTAAATTATGACACTGTGTAAATGTAATGTTTGTTTTTCTTCTAATGTTTATGTTCAAATGTTTTTTTTGACACCGCTGATCAGAATCTTTACGGCTCATTATAACACAGATAAAATTATAACGGCCCATAAATTATTCTGTAGAAAAATACTTTTGACTCCGTAAACCTTAATCTATCTCCCATTAATATTTATAAAAGCTTCTGTATCCCGCTGTTCTCAAAGAATCCGAAATTTTTCCCAAAAATGTGCTTTAAATTCCAAATGTCGGGATCGTCATCTTGAATTTGTATTCATGCAACTACTTGTTTACTTATTTAAATTATAAATTACCTACTTTAAGTTGCTATTAGCTGTAACTGTCGTATTTCTTTGAGAAGAGTGTAATCTTTGTACAGATTATGTCATAGTACAAGTATCTATTAAGTAAACTGACAATGTAATGACTTCATGTTCGAAGTCTATATTAAAATCTATATTAAAATCTATATCTATGTAAATGAATAAAAATTAATCACAGAAATGTAAGTACGCGCTTAACTTTCGATCCACTGCACAAAATTAGATAATTCTTTTCTTTTTCATTATGTATTTTTATTGTCAGGACAAGGTCTGGAGGTGTTATATTTCTTAGTCCACTTAGTCGTATACACTGTAGCCCTGCGGGAAGTTAACACGGGCTTACTAAAATGCGATAACCGGTTATTCAGAAAATTTTCACGAAGATGAATATAGCGGTACGAAGTTCGCTGGGTCAGAAAGCTGTATATATTATAGACGATTACCTACCCGGACTGTTTATAACAACTCACGTAATGAAAGGGCACAATGAATTAATAACTTAAGGGAAATAAAGTATTCTGGACTAAGTATCCTAAGTCACCAGTGAGAGAAACTACATAAAATAAATATAAGCCCCAAGCTATAATAGTGCGTGGGCACCATAGACGTTGGTTTCAGTTGTGATATATATATCATCGTAAGATTGTAAAAATCGTTAGATTATAATATACCTAGCGAGATTGTAAGCTGTAGAAAGATTGTCAACATTGTCATACTGCAAAAATTATGATATTAATGTATCTGAAGTAAAACCGTTGAATCCCAAGCTGTCGCGCGTTAAATTGTCAACTGTCCCTGATTGGTCGGTCTTACAGTAGGCCGTTCTATGGTCATAGAGTTAGGTTAGATTAGAACTTCATTGATTGGTCCGGATGGCGTAAGAAAGCGGTTCCCGGATCTCTCCCGTCTCAGGCGCGGAGTGGCACACCGTGTGATTTTAGTCGGTTCGATTCCGGCACACCGCCCCGCCGCAAATGCCCGGTGGGGTGAAGGCCCGAGGGGGTTTCCACACGAAAAAAAAGAACTTCATTGATTAATCACGAATTCATTTTCTGCCATCAAAATTTTACGTAACTAATTCTAAATCGGTGAGGTATTTTCAACATGAAATCAATTTACAATCACAAAAATACTTTACATTCGGCAATAAACGAATTCACTACTAAAATTAATACTTGAAATTGCAGTATGTTCCAGTTTCTAATATAAATATAAATATTTTGGACAATAAACACACAACGCCATGTAGTCCTAAGCTAAGCAGAGCTTGCATTATGGGTACTAGACAACTGATATAAAGACTTGTATATACTTTTTTGTGATTACTCACATATTATACATAGTTTTCTATGTTATAATATGTGAATACCAAACTACGAAACAAATATTTGCAGATCATACTAACATTTGGCTCGATCCCGGATGAAACCGAGACCTCAAGCAAGGGCACAATGACTTAATATGGTCACATACGCCACCACAGTCGAACAATCTTTCGACAGATTACAATTTCGCGAGTTCTAACGGTTTTGACAATCCAACAGTAACATATACAAGCGGGTTTCAAATTAAGCCACTGTCCCATTCGATTCAGATCATCCATTGTATATAATTCTCATGTGACGTTGTAGCTCACAATGAACTCTGAAACTATCCAACCGAAATTCTCATTATTTTTAAATGTATATTTGACTGGCGTGCCTAAGTTAAGATAGTTAATATCCCCACCTCTCAAAACCAAGCATGATTGAAAAGAAAGACTTACGAAGTAGTGTGGGCCAGCTAGTTCATCTATAAAATGATAAGGCCTCTTAAAGCTTTATGCAAGTAATAAATAAAAAATGTGTGGTGAGACACAGAGGAGAGTTAATTAAATGCTTCCAGCTTTGTTGGTATTCAACTTTAAAATAATTTTAAGATCTCATCTCGCCACGTCAGTCAAAGTTTATCGCGTGTTGCTAACCGAGTCGTGAGAACCAATTAGCTGTTGGTTGACCGTAGTCTAAAGTAACATTCGGCAGGCGTACCATAGCAGAACAGCATCTTTACGAGGCATGTCTGGGATTTAGATGGATGAACAACAAAGGTTTCATTTGACTTAAATATTCGGCTGCAGAATACTAGAAAGTTCGGAACAAAGTTTGAATTCATATAGCTTTAAGATGAGACAATATATTCGGTTATTATTTGACGTTGGTTTTAAATGCTTTTAAAATAGGTACAAGTAGTAGTAGTAATTTCTCTAAAACAGTTGATTGTATCCTTTTTGTAACTAACTAGCTTTTGCCCGCGGCTTCGCTCGTGCAGGAGTGGATATTTTCATCCCCTATTTTACCCATTGGGCATTTCAAAAATTCGTTTCTTAGAGCCCACTTACGTTATATAAAGAACCTTCATGCAAAATTTCAGGACTTGGACTGTGCGTTGATCTCTGGGTATCTTAGTCAGTCAGACACCTTCCTCTTTTATGTATATATATAGATTATATATATAGATAAACTACTATATAAGTTTATTGTATATAAGCTGAGCTCTGCGCGGGTACAACAACAAACGCGGGTAACACACCCGCGTTTGTTGTTGTACCCGCGGGTAAAATCGCGGGCGAAGATAGTCTAAAGAATTAGCCCTAGTTACTCTTTATATCGTCAACTATCAGCCAGTAAAAGTCCCGTCAAAATCAGACAGACACTGGAATTTTATTTATTTGTATAGTCATACTCTTTATTGTTCTTGGGATGACTGCGCTCAATGGGGTTTTCCGAATTGTACAGACTATGGATAGTTGGCAACCCAAGAACAATAAAGAGTAAAGATATTATGACTAAACAAAACAGGAGAGCATTCATGGTTTAATCTATTCAAATAAATAATATTGGAGTGTCTGTATTAATTAACCGCTTTTAATCTAATATATAAAATTATTCTGTAACAGTTTTAGTGTTTACACTCCTCAAAACAGCTTGACCGTCTTTGATGAAATTTTATATGTATATTCAGTAGGTATGAGAATAGGTTTCTAACTAATTTTTATACCCCTTAGTGTTAAGGGTGGTTCACGTCAAATTTTATTTTTTAATTTTGTACAACTTTTTATATATTAGGTTATATTTATATGATGTAGAATTAAAAAATACATTTAGTCCTAAATTTTTCGGTTATTTAGAAAATATTCACGGAACTAAATATGGCGGTACGAAGTTCGCCGGGTTAGCTAGTAAATGTATATGAATGGTATGTATACACAGGAAATGTACCAAAATAACATTATTACAATTTTTGTCTGTGTCTTTTTGTTCCGGCTAATCTTTGGAACGGTTGGACCTAGTTTTAAGGGGACTTTCAAGGGCAGATCGCTGATTAGCTATTTTTTTAGATTAACTTTGCCCCGCGTTGTTACCCGTGGTTTTAAAGGTACAACACTAACCGCTTGTAACACAGCGGGATCTAGTCATTAATATAGATATATAAATTGGGATATATTTCTGCTGCATCTCCGAATAATCCTTCTGTATTAAAAATGTATTTCAAAAACTTTGACAAACTAATATTCTAATTAGTGATAAAATAATTGGTTAATCTGTTTAGACTACAGCTTTATTAGTTTTTTATCACCTTATCGTAAAAAACGTCAAGCTCATATTATTAAAATTAGTGTTTAGTATCTATCTTTCTTTTTTTTTTAAAGGGGGGAAATTCTCATGGGTTTCCTCTGCTCTGAGGAGAGGGAGAAGGGGTCTGTCAGACTTTTACTGACTAAAACCCCCCGGTGTTCCGTCTCTCACCTACGCCAGGGATCACGGGAACTTAAAAGCTACCACAATATCGTTAGTATGTAGGTACTTTAGTTATTTATTGGTAAAATAGTATACTACATGGTTAAGTGATATATTGATTTTCGACCGCGGCGCCACCAGCGTGTATGTCGGTTTTCGCAGTAAAAAGTAGCTTATGTTCTTCCTCAAGAATTAAAATATCTCCATACTAAATATAACTGAAATCGGTGGTTTAGCTGTAAAAGCATAATAGAGAAATAGATAATATTGGTTAGCGTAAGCGACTGCACGTCCTTGATGGCGTAAGAAAGCGGTTCCCGGATCTCTCCCGTCTCAGGCTCAGAGTGGCACACCGTGTGGTTTTAGTCGGTTCGATTCCGACACACCGCCCCACCGCAAACCCCGGTGGGGTGAAGGCCCAAGAGGGTTTCCACACGTAAAAAAAAAAGCGACTGCACGTCAAGAGGTTTCGGGTACGATTCTCGGGTTAGACTGCCGTTGGGTTTTTCTTACAAGAAATTTTTAACAGATGCCCGGAGTATGGAAGATGGCGGTGCTTCCCTCCTGTGCCTCGAAGAGCACGTTAAGCCGTCGGTCCCGGTTGTCAAGAACATATATGACAATCTTTATTGAGAAGTCAGTGCACTCAAATTTACTGACAACTAGTTCAATGAATAGGAATAGTATTGATTAATATAAAATTAAAAAAAAATATCAATAAATAATTTAAACTTAAAATAAAAAGTTTAACATCTGTAACCTAACTACATTAATTTGGTAGTAGTTTAGATATATACGTATACTGTATACAATGCAAAAACTATTACCCTTTCTTTTGGCTTTACCGTAGTCGGGTAAAAAAATACATAGAAAATGGTAAAAAGTATCTCTGGGCATTAAATAAATAAAAAACCGGCCAAGCGTGTGTCCGTCACGCATAGAATAGGGCTCCGTAGTCACGCATTTGTTATGATTTTATTTTATTATTAAGCATTTCTTATTTATTTTCGTTATTTTTTCACGAACTTTTCCAATTAAGCACTTTTTACAAGTTAGTTCTCTATAACTCCTGAACTAACAAAGTTATCCAGGCCGCTATAGTTTATTGATGTGGTAAATACCAAGTTTCATTTTGCTAGCACTAACCGTTTGGAAAGTAAGCCGAGGGCGGACGTGCATGACGAAACTATAAGGGTTCCGAGACGTGTGCTATGGAACCCTAAAAACGGAAGAATCTTCAAGTAATAGGCGTAGGTATTACTAAAATCCTCTCTAAAATAGTATTATTTGAAGTGTAATATCTAAAATACTGTGATGTACGTATTTATTTGCTGTTATTGACCAGTAAAAACCAATAAAAAAATAATTATTAAGTAACTGTAAATGGTAAACAGTGTCGTGCAATCTTAATCAGCGTGATATGTGATAATTACCTAAAGTATATTGGAAGAAAATATTTAAAAAATGTACTCAGGCCAAATGTGTATACTACATAATTTGATTAACTGGTAATAAACATAATGAAGTTTAATTATGATGCATTTAAAATCGTATCGAATGGAATGCGTATTTATCGAATCTAAGTACTTTGAGGTACAAACGTTTGTATAGGTACTTGTAAATAGAGCTAAAATCACACGTTTGATTAGTACCTATCAATTAAAGGTATCTTGATTTTAAATACCTGCACGGGCCATTTAACTTACTTGTTTATTTAAGATGAAGTCGAAACGTAACTTAATAATTTTCAAATTCGTAGTATCACAGAATATGTTTTAACTCCCCTGAATTTAATATAATATTTATAACATACATAACCTATTCAAAGAAATGTAAAAATTAGCTTACTTACCAAAACTCCAAATAAACTGCATCAACACAAGAAACAATAAACGCGCCATTTTCCACAAAGTTCACTGATGATTCTAAATTTAAATTTAATTGCAGAACTAGTGTCGTAATAGGTACCAATAATAGGTACAATAATAATTAGCGTATCGATACAAGTACGAGTACGTCGGACGAGAGTCCAGTGTGTTGTGATGGTCGGCCCACCGCGCATTAATAAATATACGTATTACCAACATTCACTGCTTATCACTTAGGGAACTCAAGCGTTGTGTTTGAATATTAATTTTGTAGAGGAAAAATCGATCAACACATACTGATACTGATCAGTGTTCTCAATTTTTCTTTACGAAATTGACTGACATCTCAATTTATAATCAAAACGAACGTCAGAGACGTTTAGGATATAGCAAGAGATGTTTCTCTGACAATAAACAAAACCAAAATGTATATATTTTGTTATTTTACTAAATGGAGTAAAAGATAAGTTTTAATTAAAAGTCCATGTAGCTAAAATTTTGTTTTAGACGAATGTTTGGCAAGTAACTACAGTTTTACATTTTGTGATATTGTTTAATCTCAGTATTTAACACCCAATATCTAAATAAATGACCATCAACCACGTCCTTGAGATTAATAAAGTTCATTATCAAAGTTAGCTTATCGCTTCAGCTGTCAAAAGTCACTGATATTGTCAGACGAGGAATTCTTAGCGACGCGGGGACTCTCCTACATGTCCTTTTTATTTTCATATTCAACATTATTCTCCCTTTTTTGACTACACGGTTGGCCTAGTGGTTTCATTCGTTCCGGGTGGCGTAAGAAAGCGGTTCCCGGACTTCTCCCGTCTCAGGCGTAGAGTGGCACACCGTGTGGTTTTAGTCAGTTCGATTCTGACACACCGCCCTGCCAAAAACCTCGGTGGGGTGAAGGCCCGACGGGGTTTCCACACGTAAAAAAAAGTGGTTTCAGTGGTCGACACACCGCTTCCTACTGCGCCAAGTGTTGTGGGTTCAAATCCTACATGGAACAACACTTTGTGTGATCCATATATTGTTGTTCTAAGTCTGGGTGTACTTTGTGTCCGTTTCATGTATGTTTGTAAAGATCCCCGTGACACAGGAATGTATATTCCTAATGCAGGGGTTGTCTTTTAAAATAATAAAATAAATAAATAATTTTCTCTTACAAACGAGTACCTTTATTTGCTATAACTCTATCCCACCGCTATAACTGTATCCTCAAAAGGCGATAATTTATAAACAACAAGTTTTATAGTATGCGTTACAAGGCACAAGTAAGAAACATGTATATTGCTATTTACGTAATAGTTTTGTACTACTATTATTGCTGTTTTTCTCCAGTGTTTCTTTATTTATGATTTTGATGCCGCCCACACGCCCTCTACTGTCACTCCTGACGGGGTTTTAAAATCTTCATTTTTTGTACACCACTTCGTACAAAACTTTTTTATTCACCGACTCTTTATTGACGCTTCGGCACGAATGAGCCGGCTCGATCGGAGTGACACCATGACCTCACAGAAAGCCGCATGTGAAACAGCGCTTGCGATGTTTTGCACCAAGTGAGTGAGAATACCGGATGCCCATACCCCAACCCCTCCCCCATCCTCCAAAGACCGACAACGTATTTGTGACGCCTCTGGTGTTGCGAGTGTCCATGGGCGGTGGTAATCGCTTATCATCAGGCGATAAGTCTACTCGTTCGCTCACTATTCCATTAAAAAAAAGATTCAGTGCCTACTAGAAACATTGACATAGTTTTTGTTTTATCGGTACTATCGGCTATTACCCTGTTCTACCATTCAACCAATGTATATGTTGTATACAGGTAGCATAAAATACAGATAACTATATGCCTGGCAACGTTTAAATAAAAAAAAGGAACAAACATATATTGATTGCTATATGCGTGAGCATTATCTCACAAGTTGTAGTTAATGAGTCATAAACTTGTTCTGTAATTAAGAAAAATAACGGAACCGTCTTCATAATTAAAACAAAGTAAATGCCACTGCCGTTAAAGATATGTGAAAATCCAATACCTTTAGAAATATTATTACGAAATTATATTAAGTACCGTACCAAAGAAATTTTTCAATTGTAATCTTAATTAAAATAACGCATTATCTTAAAATGATAATGAACCACTTGATACTTAATTAAGATATTGTATTACTATGTAAAATAACTTTCTTCTAGAATAATAAGAAAAAATACTTTTTTCTTATTATTCTAGAAGAAAGTTTCGAATACAGAACAAGATATCAATCAGTTGGATCTGAACTCTTTTTTGTTTTGGATCGAGAATATTTATAGAATCGTTTGCGAGAGATTCAGTTTTCAAGGTAGTAGAGCCACGCTCAGTTCAGCACGAACGAACCGGCTCAATCGAGCGCAGTACTAGCAGAAGACCAGCCCAAAATGACAAAATTTGTGTTGCCGTGTTCCGGCGGTGAGTGCGAGACCGGAGGCCCAATGATGAAGTAGCTTGCAGCAAGGTGATGCACATTATAGCAGTAGGCTGCCATAATATGCATCCCCTTGCTGCATTGGTGCATTTTCGACAGTATGGTGTTTGGTGGCCACCACTCTTGGCTTCTGCTCATACTTTCCATCAAACAGAGTAGAGGCACCTTAGACGTCTGATGTATAAAACAGTTGGCAATCAAGAGTATGTTTCCTAAATAGGCTTGTTACCATCAAGGCCTAGTTCAGTTGTAGTGAAGGGTATTATTCCTTGATCTATCAAGTGCAGCCTAGAAGCAAGTCTAGAGGAAGAAACTGTTAAATAATACATAAACAACTTTGAGGAATAAACCATGTTGTTATTCAGTTCTACTCAGAAATATCCGTCACAATAAAGTCTAAGCAGTTAGCGTCAATTTGCGAAGTTTTATATACCTATAATATTTTTAAAAAGAATTGGCGATAAGGGACTTCCAGTGATCTTCTTAAATCGTCACATTATTTTAATATTTTTGCCCTATAACTATTTATATAATATTCTCTCTAACGCCGTATTTGATAGCAAAATAATATTATAATTTTTTTTTGATTTCAATAAATTTTAGTCGTCTATATTATCATTAAATTAGGTAACCACTTTTTTTTTATCTGTGGAAACCCCCTCGCGCCTTCACCCCACCGGGGTTTTCGGCGGGGCGGTGTGTCGGCATCGAACCGGCTAAAACCACACGGTGTGCCACTCTGTACCTGAGACGGAAGGGATCCGGGAACCGCTTTCTTACGCCATCCGGACCCCTCCCAGGGCCTGCCCGCACTGAAGCCTGCTTCAGTGCGGGCAGGCGCTGGGAGGGGACGGTGCCTGCTCCGTCATCTGATGGTAAAACTCTCAATTTAGGTAACGTACGGCACACGCGTCACGTCGCCCTCTCGCGGCTGGCGTGTGATGCGGATGGAGGGGAAAACCCTTCCCGCCCATCCGCGGCCACACTTAGGGCGGCATGAGGCGCTGGTAGGCGCGCCTCCACCGCCCGGTTCGCCGGCGGCGGATCGGGTCCGAGTGGAGATCGTCCTCCCGGGCCTTCTCCGCCACCTCCTTCTGCGAGATGACTTCCTCGCAGAAGGTCGCGACCGTGGTAAATTTGCTCTCGTCACCGGCCATGGTGCGAACGACGGCCAGCAGCAAGAGATCTCCTCCGATGACTACAGTAAGGGCCCGACGCTGCGGCGCCCAAGCGGGGCACACCGCCAGCGTGTGCTGGGCCGAGTCCTCACTGTAGTCGCAGTGGTGGCAGTAATCATCAATCAATCATGAGCCTATCGCACTCCACTGCTGGACATAGACCTCTCTAATTTCACGCCACTTAGTTCGATCTATGGCTTCTTGCATCCAGCTCCTGCCAGCCGTATTGCGCAAATCATCGCTCCACCTGGCCTGTGGACGTCCTACACTACGTTTACCGAGACGCGGTCTCCACTCAAGAACTCGTTTACCCCAACGGTTATCGGTTCTTCGACAAATGCCAGCCCACTGCCACTTCAGCTTGCTAATCCTGTGGGCTACGTCGATGACCCTGGTTCTTTGTCGGATCACCTCATTTCTGATGCGATCCCTTAGAGAAACGCCGAGCATAGCTCTCTCCATAGCACGCTGAGCGACTTTGAACTTATAGACTCAATTCCCTCCTGGCGACCGAGTGCAGGTACTTCCAGAAGCAACCATGCCCGGAAAGCACATGCGTCAGTCGGAAGGAAAGGGTCCCGTTCTGCCGCCCTGCCCACTCGAGGAATACCGGCTGGAGCGCCTCTACGGTGGCGAAGCCAGCACGTGGCCAAAGAAATATAAATTCCTCTTCCCGCTAGAACATTAGCTGTTGGCGGTGATGCCCTCCTCCAAATAGCAGGGTGCATCACGTGAAGGTTTCCTAGCCAAGTGCCCATAAAGCCTTTGGTCCACAGTCTTGTATTCCGAGGAAGTTATCTTAACGCCATCAAAATATAATTTAAAATTTATTGGTTTCACAGAATTAGTATTATGTTTAGCAGCAGTATTAATTATAATAGAAGCAAGCCGTGAGTAATGCCGTTGACGTTGCGAATACCGCTCCTTATGGAGACTATGCCTTCGAACTTAACATGTAGCTATATTACAAAAATGGTCGCCATATTTACATTTGAATGGACATTCTATTTAAATTTAAGTTTAGTTATGTATATAAACAACAATGATTTACTATTTGATAGTAGTTTTTGGGGTTCCTAGTGTCAAATATGTAATCAGAATATCTGTTGTCTGTACATCGCACAAATTAAAATTAAATATTGTTAATAGCAAATGTTGCTACATATATACTTGGTACATGTTATTAAATAAAACAGAACGTGACTTACATTTTGTTTTTATGGTATGTGAGATCATTTACAAGGCAGCCTACAGCATGCATTGAGCTGTTATTACTGAGTAAGCAGATTTTTCGTATCACTTGAGTAATAGGAGTAGTCATTATAACAGTACAGTGATAAAAGGTGATAATAACACGTATCACTCCGTACTTTTATTACTGGTAACACAGTAACTTTAAAATTAAATCATATTCGAGGCCAATATTTCAAGTTAAAACTTGATAAAAGAAGTCAATTTCCTCATTAACATTAGTGAGTCCTGTGATACACTTTTTCATTTTGTGCTCAGTTTTCTTCGAAAAAGTGTACTTATAACACTTTCGGTACCTTTGATATATTTCTTACTAGAGATCTAGGATATTAAATGCTTAGGATGGAAATCTTTGAAATTCTCGGTTTCTCTCAATTATGTTAAACATAAATATATACTTTCCTCTGGAATCACTCTCTCTCTATTATAGAAAATCACATTAAAATCTGTTGCGCAGTTTGAAAGATAACTATGGTTCTAAAAGGTATATATATACACACACATCTTAAATACAAATCGACTGCCTCGGTGGCGCAGTGGTAGCGTACGCGACTGCTTCAATGAGGTCTCGGGTTCGAATCCTGGGTCGGACCAAATGTTTGTTTGATCTGCAAATATTTGTTTCGGAGTTTGTATTCTGTGTATGTATTTACAAAAAAAAAGTACTAATGTTTTCATATCACTTATCCAATATCCATAATACAAGCTCTGCTTAGTTTGGGACTAGATGGCGTTGTCTATTAGATGTCCGAAATATTTATTTATTATATTTATATTTTACAAATGCTGTATACATTAAAAACAAGTGATAACTTTAATTTTTTAAAAACAAACTTTTATTATTTGTTACTAAAAAAAACCTTTAATCCCTTTCTTTTGATACCCATATTGGGTGGGTCGTTTGAAATATCTATGCCGCCATTTTGTTACGGAGGTCATTTTGGATTAATAATAATAGCGATCATAAATAATTCCATTGTTATGAGAACTAAAGGCATATTTCTAATTTCAGGTCAATCGGAAATCGGGAAGTGGTTTAAATTTAACTTGATAGATTTGATTACAGACAAACATCGGAACAGGTGAAACTAAATAAATGCTTGTAATAAACATTATTTATTTAGCTGACATTTTGTATTTATAAAATAAGAGTTCTCATTTCCTTTGACTCGTATTTAATTAAAGTTTTAATGATTTATCATACCAAACACTAAAACTCGTTGTAAATGTCACGATATGATTTTTGGCAATAGATAGAAGTGGTATCCCGTTGTCTGTACTTCTAGTTTTTTCAAAGTTGCGAATGTTTCGTGTCGATTCTCGTTCTGTAACCGCTAACGCCTTTAATCTCTTGTATTATTGGTTCATATTTTGTTTTGACTACGTGGCTTAGCGTTTAGAGACTTAAAATGATTCCCATAAATTTGTTAGCTTTCTTTTAACGTTTATGTTCATAGAATGTAACTTGTCTAGGGGGCTGATACAGACACCGCTGTATCCTCTTTTGACCGGTTCCCCGATCGTATATGGCACACTATGTTCAGTAACTATTATCTAATGTAATAATAATATAGCCAAGATGAATTCATGATCACGAATGGACCGGCCTTTCCAACAGGTAGATTAGAGTCATTTTGGCAGGGCCATCATATAAAAATAAAAACAAATATTCCGGACATTTCACACATAACACATAACACCTTCTGATAACTAGATTGACCGACAAAAGAATTATATTTTGTACATAAATATCTGAGAATCGAACTCTCGAATTCGATTCTCGGGTATTTATGTACCTCAAGAACAACAGTCGCATACGCTTCCACCGCGCCATCGGCTTTCGAGCAATGTTAGGCTCTGAAGTTAAAGGACTCGTCTGATATCAAGCTGCAAAAGTTAAATTGTATTTTCTACATATATCTATAAGCGGTGAGATAATCAAAAGATGATGGAGACTGTACCAAATTATGATACTACAATAGTACTAATTGAAATAAAATAATATAACAAAAAGCAAGAGAAAATTGATTTTCAAAAATTTTCAGTTACATACATCGTCATTATATTATTTACCGAGGGAGAGCCACACTCGAATTAGTCGGCTCGATCGGAGTGATACCACTGCCTCACAGAAAACCGGTGTGAAATAGTGCTTGCGCTGTGTTTGAACGAGTAAATGAGGGTAACGGATAAACATAACCCAACCCCTCCCCCCATCCACCTCCCCATCCCCCAAAGGCCGGCAACGCACTTGTGACGCCTCTGGTGTTGCAGTTGTCCATGGGCGGCGGTAATTGCTCATCATCAGCTCTGCGTCATACTCTGCTAGTTTGCCTCCTATTCCATAAAAATAGACATCGGCTTCTCCTGGGATATTACCACAATATATATATATATATATGTGTGTGTCTCAATCTGTATCATCAAATCATCAGCCTATCGCAGTCCACTGCTGGACATAGGCCTCTCCAATTTCACGCCACTTAGTTCGATCTATGGCTTCTCGCATCCAGCTCCTGCCAGCCGTCTTGCGCAAATCATCGCTCCACCTGGCCTGTGGACGTCCTACACTACGTTTGCCGAGACGCGGTCTCCACTCAAGAACTCGTTTACCCCAACGGTTATCGGTTCTTCGGCAAATGTGGCCAGCCCACTGCCACTTCAGCTTGCTAATCCTGTGGGCTACGTCGATGACCCTGGTTCTTTGTCTGTATCTGTAATCTGTATATTTATCGTCAATATATATGATGTGAATATCTAAGGTGAAGGCTAGTTATTATGATAGGGTCAAATAGGTGAGATACAAGTTGATAACGTCTCGTAGACTAATAAATATATTATGTAAACATTGATCTAGACTTTGGATGTGTGCAGCAATGTAAAATATGGACACATAGGCGCTTTGTGTGGTTGTGGGTTTCTAGATGTTAAAGTGCTTATAGATATTTCATTAGTAACAGAAAGTAGCGCCTAATTAGACAACCCAGTCAGAAGCATCGCAAACGACATTTAGTGTTTATAATTACAATTTATTTTCTTATCTTAATCATCAAATTGGCGTTTTGTCGTACTGGCCACATTGATCTAAAATATATTCTCTTTGGTTAAGAATTCCATATTCAAAATTATAAATTAATTTAGCTGCTATATTTGAGTTTCGAAAACAGTCATGCATATGTTTTTATACTCATTAGTTTTTTCTTTGGTCATCTTGCAAATGAAAAACTTTAAATATCTATCTATTTACGAGTTCTACCATGGCACCAGTACTTCACAAACAGCTTGAATGATTAACGGTGTCCAAAGAAAAGACGTTATTTTTTTATTCCAATGTTTTCATTCTGGAAATTTCAAATTTCATAACAAGCATTGTGGACGGCCTGAGACCTGAGAGAACGTGAATAATGAAGGATTAACGGCTATTATGGAAGCGGATCCATCGCAAACCACTTTACAGTTGGTAACAGGCTTTGCTTTGAGTAATAAAACTGTTTTCATCCACTTGAAGTAAATAGGGAAAATTAAAAAGCTTGGACGGTGGGTACCTTATGGATTGACCTTTGCTCAATTTGCACAATAATGAAGGGACTTTAAATCTGATCATTACCTGTGATGAAAACTGGATCCTGTACAATAATCGGAAGCGCTCGTCGCAATGGCAATCAACAACCCATAATGTCCCACGGGCTCGGGTCTCCTCTCAGCAGAGAGTTAAGGCCATACGTTCCCGAGCTGGCTGAGTCCAACGCAAGACAACGTTATGGCTACGTAATTTGCCGTGGAATGTTTTAAGCCGCCCAAAGGCCTCCAACTAAGGTACACGGCTGTTATCCTATGATAACATCCGGGACCACAACGTTTTGTTAGCAGTCCCCAATCCGCACTCGGCCAGCGTGGAGACATATGGCCTTAACCCTCTTCTTAGAGGAAACCCAAGCCCTGCCGTCCCACTAATGGGCTCGAGTCTGATGATGAACCATAAAAGAGCTGTTATTCACCACACAGAAGTTCGTTCCACCGTTTTCATAATTTAACTATAATGCTACCATTATGTTACTATTGGCCAGTTTAATAAATCAAAACAATAAACATATTGAAATTCGACCATCTTGTCACAATAAGTTTTAGAAATTGGGTTTCAAAGTAAAGGCACTTAAAAATTACTAGCTTTTGTCTAAGACTCCGCCCGCGTGTATGTCGGTTATCGTGGTAAAAAATAGCCTATACTTTGTCAAGAATCAACGTATCTCCATACCACATTTCATTAAAATCGGTCCAGCAGTTAAGTTATGACGTATAAAATATTACCTAAAGCGTAACAAACATACAGACAGTCAAAGCTAATTATGTATGGATCTCTTCAAATCTTCTCTTAAAAATTGATTGTATTTGTATTTATTCTTTATTGTACACATTGAAAATACAAGTATGAAAGAAATACAAGGAAGTGTCATGTACAAAAGGCGTGCTTAACCCAACATTGAGTTTTCTGCCAGCAAACCCTGAGTGAACAGAGGATAGCGGAGAAATGTAAGGGCATAGTTATGCGTATTTAAAAGAAACGAATACAATAATAAATTAAAAAGATAATAATAGTGATTTATAGACATTGATTTTATACCTACAGTTGAATACCTTATGCTTGCTTATATATATACTAGTCTGTTATTATAAGGAGTGATTATTGTAATCTTGTCTGCATACCTCGACAAAGAATTCTTTTTAATGGCTTACCATCTATAATTCGAATTTCTTCTTGTTAGAGAGAAAACAAACTCAGCAGTTTATTGTTTACAGAATGTATATTGTATTATTGGTATAAAAGAGACAGAGAGTGGGTTTATATATGTAACGAATCAACTATTAACCATCTATGCTAAAAGAAGGTCTCCTCAAGTAGCGCCAACTATACTGGTCTGGACTTTTTTCAAGTCGTTGGTCCATTGTGTCGTAGGGCGCTCTACACTACTATCGAAACATGACAACACGAAAGTCATTTTTCAGTCATTCAACAGGTTAGTCTTCTGTGAGTTTGCCTTATAAATTAATATTTCACGACTTTTATGTAGGTTTAGTTTGTTTATTTTTACTTAAGCATAGTTTTAAAGCAAAATAATCTGGCGCCTAGTTTTTTTACATTAGCAATATCACGTAGAAGTGGTAACATGTTTTACTTTTAATAAATTGTTATGTTAAAAATGATGATATCGTTTGGAATACTTTAAAAGGGTCTTTGAAAGGCTTTTGTTCAGAACTCCCAGTGGTATCACTCCAATCCAGCGTTTATTGAGCCGAAGCATGACTATCCTACAAAATTGATCAATTAATAATATCGAAAATTGTTAAAAATTAACTAGATTAAATGGTTTTCGTTCATTATCTTAACATGCTTAAATTAGTTTCCTTTCTATCATTTCATTGAGTACAAGCGACTTCTTGCAGTAACTATGAGTATAATACTACGATTTTATAGTGGATATGCAAACCTAATATAAGCATTAACTTGATATACGTTACAGGTATATTAATTAATGTGATCGTGCCTCACGATTAAACACTTATATAGCATGAATCATGACTAGCAGATGCAGGATGTACCCGCTATAATTCACATGGTTTTTATCGTCTAAACGCAAAAAGATGTTTTTGAGTATGAAAAAACAGTTTGATTAATGAGTGTCTCCTCTCATATTCATCCCAAGGATGTCTAAAGAGACAATTAGAGGGCAAACCATGCATTACAAAATCGTATTAGAGTTTTCACCTCGTGAATAAAAAAAACAGTAATCACTTTTAATCTAACACTCGTTTTCCTCAGTACCCCTGACTATACTCCTGGTGATACAGATGCTGTTCAAAACTATGGTCACAATTCAAGCCAGTATAGACTTCCATTTACATCAAATCTAATTTCTGTTATTTATACGGTAATTGAAAAATAAACAAATGGGATTTCTCTGGAAATTTAACTGAAAAACGCATACAAATAAGAAATTCAGTAGGTAGTCCAGATCTAATTCGACTATCTAAATTCATCATCATCATCTCAAGCCTTCTTCGACCAATTTGGTGTAGGCCTCCTTCAACCCCCTCCACTTCTTTCTATTTTGGGCAATCTGTATTCAATTTTGGCCCGCCACCTTCCTGACGTCATCTTTCCATCTCATCTGCGGTCTGCCAACTGGTCTTTTAAAACCCCACGGTCTCCATTCTAAGAGGTCTTTGCACCACGAACCAGACTTACGGGCTAGGTAACCTGCCCATTGCCATTTCAGTTTAGCCACACGCTTTACGATATCTGCAAATTTGCTTTCTTTTTCTCAACCATTTCTTTTTTGACTATCTAAATTAGTCTGAACAAATAATTAAGACAATCCATGCATTCTTCTCGGCACGAACGGGTCGCTTGGAACGGGGCAGTACTAGGTGCTGTCGCGTTTCGTTGGTATGCGAGTAAGCAATGATGTATAAGCATATTAAAAGGCTGCTATAATATAGATCATCAAGCTACAGAGTTGCATTGTCTGCATTCGCAATGAGTATGGTGACCACCACTCTTGGATTCTGCTCTTGATTTACATCAACAGAGTGAAGTGAATTTGTCAGGTTCATACATAAAAAAAAATGAGTTACTATTTAAATTATGTTTAAAATTTGTAAGTCATTTTCTCATAATAAAAGCTAAAAAATCGTCTTCTTTCTATTAAATGCAGTATTTCGATAAAGTGCCTGAAAAAGTAAGTCACAGCACTAAATGACAACATAACATTTATTTCAGGCGTGTCGTACAACTTTATTCATCGACTCGTAAAGTAATACATTTCGAAGTTTATGTTGCATAGGTTTAACACACATTAAATTATACACATGGCACATTAAATTATATCTTAACTGTCTCGGTGGCGCAGTGATCGCGTATACGACTGCTGTGGTTCGAGATTTCGGTGTCGATTCCCGGGTCGGACGAAATGTTTATTTGACCTGAGTTTGGATGTTTTCTACAATATGTAGGTATGTACTAAAAGATTAACTTATGTATGTATGAAAAAAATAAATTATGTATGTATTTGTATCAGTTGTCTAATACCAATTGCTCTGCTTAATTTCGGACAATATGGCGTTCTGCATTAGACTTAGGCGTCCGAAAGTATTTATTAAATAAATATATTGACAGATTTCAATGACAGTTGGTGAGGAAAAGATGCCAAAGAGTTCTCAAGTGGCGACCAGTTCCCTCAGTTCTCTATTCTCTTGTATTATTGACTAATATTTTGTTTAGACCATGTGACTAAGTGTTGAGATACGTCTTTGTACGTTTACGTTTGTAGAATGCAATTTGGTCAGGGGGCAAGAATCAGACATCGGAACGTGGTTTATAAGCAACAAGCGGCCAGGTCGTAACCGATAAACTGTAAGGAAAGACGTTGGATGCGGGCAACACAGAACCGGTTGCTGTGACGAGCCTTGGAAAGGCCTTCAAGCTTTAGCGGACGTTTTTGGGCAGAGATGACAATGATGGTTAGCAGGAGTAGTAATGAGGAGGAGTAATGAGGAAAGGAAATAAAAGTGAAACACTATATTTAACATAACTTTACTTAACAATCACAGACTATGACCGATTCTTAATTTTATAGCTATAAATTCATTGCCAAGAATTTTTAAGTGTATCTTAATAATTATTTTTATTTCAATTTCAAATTTATTTGAATCATTAATTATTAGAAGTAATAATGATCACACTGTACTTTATGAAATTAAGAATACCATAAACAAACCTATTATAAGCTATAAGCGCTTAAGTTAAAAAGGTGACTTTTAAAGTAATTAAACGAAATATTATAAGTAGATAACAATCTTTTGATGTGAATATCCTTTTCTTTACTTTATTTTTATTTTTTAAATGTAATTTTTCAATTTATCATTATAATTATGGTACTTTTACTAAGACCAAATATTTAACGGAGATTTCATTTCCGAAGGCATTGTAATAAATTTGTATTCATTTAGAAAGAAGTATATGAAATATGAAACAAATTGAAATAAGTAATTGACAAGATATTAATATATACAATTTAAGGAATAATTTATCATTGTATCTATTGCAGAAATTTGCAAATTCATCGATGTTGTTAAATACAAAAGAAAACCCCTTAACAATACATGAATACCAAAAAGGTTGAAGGCCGTTTCCGTGAGGAACTATGGTAAGTTCTAACTTATTTTTGTTTTTTTTTTTAGAATATTGCATCCAGAAATAACAATTTTGATCACATTACTACAAATAAAAATATGAAATGAATTTGTCGTTGTAAATCGTCGTGTCGTTCTTGTTTCTTATATATGTACACAAAAATTTCAAAAAAATGCGTTTTAAATTGTGTTATTTCTTAGATTCTCTGTTTTTTGGTACTTGGTAAAGGGGCTATCAAATAGAGTACAGGTAATTTATCACAAATACATTATTTAGATTTTTCCACAAATAGCACCCGACAAATTACGTATTTTTAACTCCGATTTCGTAATCGATCGTTGCTACTTAAGGTCGGAAATCAAATTCATTGACCTTTCCGTTGTTGTTAATGATTTTATGACCTCCGCTCTCTTCAGTCTTTTGACCGTCTAAGTCTGATGACGACTGGAAGGTGTATTCAGCTTCACCGTACACCTGACCGCCTTGAGGTGGCTTCAAGTCTCTGATGCTGTGAAAATCTGTAGGCTGAAAATATTAAATAACATTAATTAAGTACAATTAATAAAGAACACGACAACAGAAACCAGCGCTGTGTTTCAACGAGTGCGTGAGGATACCAGAGGCCCATACTACAACCCCGCCCCATGCTCCTTCCCATCCCCTTCCCATCCCCCAAAGGCCGGCAACGCACTTCTGACACCTCTGGTATTGCGAGTGTCCACGGGCGGCGGTAATCTCTTACCATCAGGCGTTACATCTGCTCATTTCTCCCCAATATCATAAAAAAATAAAATAAAATAATACTTGTGGAAAGTCACATTTATGGAATGCATTGCCAGTTGACACAAGACGAGCTCAATCTATAACTAGTCTAAATAATGTTAGACGAACTTAATTTCTCCATATAGTAACTATTGACTGTAGTAATATGTGAAAAATATGTGTGTTTCGTCTAGAACATAATTTCCCACGAAGTGATATATTTAATAATAGAATAGAAATAAGAATAGAATAATAAAAAGAATAGAAATAAGAACTTGATTTACGCTCTCACGGCATGCTTAATCTTATCAAAAAAGTAGCCTTGATGATAAAATTAAGCATTATTTAGACGGGACTTATAAACATGACATAAGGAAGACAATGTTTAAATTTACAAGTTCATTTTCATTTATTAAAATTTTAATAAATATATATTATATGTAAATTAATGAAGTAGCCTGCATTATTTATATGGTAGTCTCCTAAGCAACGTTTAATTTAAACTGGTTATAAATTTATTCATTTGCTTTTTTCATTTGATCTGCAAATATTAATTTCGAAGCTTGGGTGTTTTCTATGTATAATATGTATGTATTTACAAAAAAAGTATATAAGTATTGGTATCAGTTGTCTAGTACCCATAGTACAAGCTCTACTTAGTTTGGGACTAGATGGCGTTTTGTGTTAAAATGTCTGAAAATATTTATTATTAATTTATGCCGGTAATCAATAGGATAGTTATAGTTATATACTTACTTTCCAATCCGGATTATTGGCAAGGTTTGTGTTCAGACTGTAAAGAAATAGAAAAGCTTATAAGTCTAATTAATACAAGTACAGCACTAATATTAAAAAATTGTGTATTAATATTATAAAATCTTCATTGCACCCCAGATTAATTACAAATTTACCTTAAATCTATGGTAGTGTAAGCAGTGGTCTTATTGCCCGGAGGCAACTTCTCACCGGCAATCATTAAATAAATCTCTGATAAAAAAATAAGGTAAAAAAAACTGCAAAGAAGAACCAGAAGGTTTTAACTAGGTGTAAGTAAGAGTTTATTTTAACTTTAAAATTAACAGAACCATTATTTAAAGTTAAATAATATTTATGAAAAAGGTGGTAGGTATAAAGATTTTGTCTGATCTGGCAATTAAATAGTAAATAAATGAAATAGAAAATAATTCAGATTCTCTAGCATCGGATAATAATTATACTAAACGTGGTAGAATTTTCTTATCTATTTATAAAATAATTAATCAATCAGACTCTTACAGTGATTGAAATGCTTCCCAGTTACCAGACTTAGCTGCTTCAACAATTTGATCAAACGATGATGGAGCGCCTGAAAAAGAAATGTTTTGTGAGTGCCTTTTACATGAGACTACGTTAATTATAATTACTTCGAGACGTAACACACGTAATTAAGATTTATTACAACAGTAACGTTTAATGATTCCAATAGAGGCTACAGAAAAAAGTTTTAGAGTAATTTTCTTTGAAGATCATTAGTAATGACTTTGTGAAACTAACAAGGAGTCTTACAAATATGAAGTACTATTATATAAAAAATAGTTCTTTATACATCACATGAAAGATGAAATTTATAACTAACGTTATAGCTTTAATCATTACTTTGAAACTTTTATCGGAATACTACTTTTTTTTGTTATTTCAACTTTTGACTGTGCCCACGTACTTTCTATATATCTACATCTATCCATATATCTACATCTGACTTAACCCTTAGGCAGGTACTGGTTCCGTGGGTGCTCGGCCGAGCACCCCTCTGTAAGCCGAGAAATAGCAGATAATCTAGACCTTGCAGATATCGCTGATTTTATAAACAAAGCTATATTTCATCAGAATACTTGGTCATTGACTAAAATATAATGGTAAATCATCATTTTAAGTTTTGATTTTAACTTTGTCGTTCTTATTTTTTTTTATTAATATTGTTTAGTTATTTTATTAGATAATCGTCTATAGCACTTAGCTTCATTAGTTTAATATCGTACAGTACAAATACATTATTCTGTTGTGTTCATTGAACAGGTAGGTTACATATTAATTATAATATTACTGGATAATAATAACAAGTTTAATTTTTAGATATCGTTTCTTTTTGTATTTTATCAAACACTAGCTGACCTGGCAAACGTTGTTTTGCCATATATAAACAAATTTAGGGGTGGATCAATCTTATCATTTATGGGTATGAAAAATATGTTGGTCGGTTCTCAGACCTACCCGACATGCATACAAAATTTCGTAAAAAGCTTTGCAGCCGTTTCGGAATAGTTTCTTAAAAAAGAACACAGCGCCACGAGAATTTTATATATATTAGATAATTAGTAATTAAGTACGCAGTATGTACGTAGGACATTTATTTATTTGTTGGTCAATCATGTGATGTATTTCTCTTCTCACACTTTACATCCTTTTTGAGTCATCAAATGAGCATAGGCACCCACGAAAGAGGTTTTCTAAAAGTATATTGCATATTTTTTTTATGGAATAAGTGGCAAACGAGCAGAGGTATCGCCTGATGGTAAGCGATTACCACCACCCATGGACACCTGCAACTTTAGAGGCGTCACAAGTGCGTTGAAGGCCTTTGGGGGACCGGGGGTATGTGCTGTTTTCTGTGAGGCCGTGGTATAACTCCGGTCTAGCACATTGATATCACAGCACAGATGTTTTATGTAATTGAATGTAACTTAAGGTAGTTTCTATTTTATTCGTAGTTTACGACTCTATACGTTGAGGTTGTATACACGAGTGGCTCATAACATTAGACGTTATACAATGTATGCAGAAATAATACAGTCAACAAAGAAGAACATCTAGAAAAACAACATTTTTTTGACGATAAGAAGTCTATTTCCCATTTATTTTCCCATTTTATATTCTTATCTTTCAATTAAAATTATGTATCTGCGTGGTAATTTATAAAATATAAAATGTGTCTCCACAACTTCTCATCCCAAAGAAAAAAACGAAGAAATGAGTGAGGGACAAACTCCGTAAGATAACATCACTGTAAAGAGTATACCAACCCGTCTTGTGAGTATGGTAGGTAACTAAAACCTCCTTTTTCTGGAGACCCCTATATCCACCAGTTTACTCTTTAAGGCTTTTGAAGTGGATGTGACATTTGACAAAAAAGTATATATGTATTTATATCAGTTGTTAAGTACCAATAATACAAGCTCTGCTAAGTTTGGGACTAGATGGCGTTGTGTGTTAGATGTCCGAAAATATTTATTAAAAAAAAGAAAAGAAAAACCTTTATATTCCAGACTTATCTTTATATACATATCTACTATTTTAGTATTACCTAAAGTATAATGTATAGTGCTATGTATTTACGATGTTAGTCATATCGCCCAAGATGTGTTTATATTGTTCATTAACCGTAACCAATAAAAGTAACGATTAGTAATATTAGTTATCGACATCTTGTTAATGTTGTAATAAATACGGATCTACCTGGATTTAAAGACGTGGTAAATGTAATTTATACATGTAAAATATATGATAAGTCTTAGGTATAATGTGACATATATGTTCGTTTATCATCCTTATTTTTGCAGGGCTATTGTTCTCCGTAGTATGCTACCTTAGTCGCCTCTCAGACTCCCATGAAAAGGATAGGGAATTAAATTCTGGATTCTTAATCAGTCACCATAGGAACAAACATATACTGAATAATATATATTGGTCATTGAAGGTGCACAATATGTGTCTTTATAACATTATGTATATATGTATGTTATCATGTTTGTATGTATGTATACATATTATGTGTGTTTACTGTACTGACACATGTATTAAGCTTATATATTGATCACTAATTAGATTATTTCTTATTCAGGTACACCTTAGACTACCCAAAATCAAATTACACAATGTCCGTACAAATATTGTATGGAAGACATCGCCGTGAGCGATAAGACTGCCTATTGTTATACCAAAAGTAGTTTTCAATATAGTTATTTCAGTATTTTCTTTTCTATACTTAGTGTTGTTCAAGAAAGCTGTATATGTAAATATGTATATATCCACAACATTATTACTATTATTGATACAAATTCATTTATTAATACAATTTACTATTGCCAGGGAATACGAAAAAAAGGTACAACTATCAAATTCTGTTGATGTGATAGTTAGCGATCTGATATCTAGGATATAGCTAGCGACTATATGAAATGTGTTCTTGCCAACTTTTACTCTACGTAACAGGTAAAATATTATGAACATGTCAACTAGCAACAAAAACGACTAGATCCTCGTAAATAATTGTATTATGTTACGTCCTAAATGAAAAAGTTAATAATAAATAAATTGAGTTGCATGTGTAGTAAAAACAAAAAGATACAGCATCATTAAATTATAATTTTTCTTAAAACTTAGATGTAAAAAGAATAAAAATAACGATACAGCAAAAATTAAACTAATTGTACATCGCTAGTACTGGTACTTACTGTATGTTAAATAAGTATGACTTGAAGTATTAAACTACCTAAATTTGATCTGCATATACCCCAAAAGCGACTCAAGGCAAAATGTTATTATACCTACAAGTTTTTCCCCATGTCTGACTTCTAGTAACTAATGCAAGAATGTAGACGCCATTTTATTTATTACATTCATAAAATGATTATTTTACCTAAATGAGGCGCCACCAAAACTTTTAACAATAAAAAGAAGATATTTATCTATGCGGATTGTTTTTTTTTCTAAAGGAATTTGGCATTTTACATAAGTCGTAATTTGAATTTTATTTAAGATATATGAGTTTTGATATAATAGTTTTGTTATCTTAAGAATGTGGTGTTATCTAATATTTTTGGAGATTATCGTATAGGTATAGTACGTTGAAGATGACATCAGTATAAGGATAGCGCTTAAATAATATTAAGAGCAAAAAACTGCAGGAAACTAACATAAGGTAAATATGACAGAATGTTTTCTTGTTTATACGCATATATATATATATATATATATATATGTATATATATATATAAAATAATCTGAGCGTTTCAGGTATGCTTGTGTAATCCCTCGCGACATTTAACGTGTACTTATTGCAGGAGTTATATTTTAAAAAGAAAGACAAGACAAGAATTAGGTATGTACCCTACGAAAACATTAAAAATAACGTGCAAATATCCGAGCGGCCGCACTCAGATACTACGAGAGATGATTATTTACCTTTTTTTGTTCAAACTAGTTCCCGAAGACATGAGTCCGTGGCGGGCGTCTAATAAAATAAGTCTTACTATTAACTTTTCAAATTAAATGATAATGGTTCTTGGAAGTTTGCAATCAATCGCAATTCTTGGCATGAAATAATACTGAGTTTTTAATCGACTTAAAAAAGGAGGAGGTTTTTAGTTCGAATTGGTGAACCGATTTTGATGATTCTTTTGTTATTTGAAAGCTGGTGCTTCCCGTGTGGTCTCAATTCAATGTGGTCCTGTCCTTGTAGTCTTTTTTTTAGTTAAAATTTGTGATTAAGAGACAATTATTTTAAAACTGCGCCTGATTTTAATGAGTTTGTATTCTAATCATCACGTTTAATGCAAATTTATTAAAAGATTGACAATTTGAATTGACAAAATACCCGTTAATGTGATCTATATTCTTCCGTATAATATTCCAATCTGACCGAAGTAAATATTTTAATTACGCGAGTAGATTTTCATTTTTTTGTTAGGTTATCCTACTAATATTATAAGCGCGAAAGTTTGTAAGTACGGATGGATGTAAGTTACTTTTTCAAATAAAAAGTAATGAATGGTTTTTAACGAAACTTTACAATAATATAGCTTATACATCAGAATAACACATAGTATTATAACCAACATATACGCAGGCGGAGCCGTGGGCAATAGCAACTATATAAATAAAAATGAATCGCTGAAATGTATGTACGCGCATATGCTACGATCGACTGCAGCAAATGGGATAATTCTTTTTTCGATGTATCCGTATTTTTGAGACAAAGTTTGTATAGAAGAAAATTAGTTAAACGGAGAAGAAAGTTAAACCGAGCAAGTGATTTTTTGTTTGCGACTGTGTACACTACTGCAAGAAAAATATGGCTATATGAAGTACGCCGGGTCATTTAATTTGTACTTCTCTTGGCGCGTTAGGGAAAAATGATGAGAGTAAATATTAACGATGCGCGCGCACACCGTCACAAAAAACCGACACCCAGAAGTTAGCTATAGACAACATTTTAGTTTTTCAAATTTTTGTCTTGTAACGCCGAAGAAGTATAACACACTTTTTTTCATTATATTTAAGATACTGATTCTGCAAACGAACATATAGAACATGTATAGGGTAAGGAATGTCGTTTCAACAACAGAACTCGTCATGTAGTGCAAGATAACCAGTTATAATAAACATAAAAACATTTTACCTCCTATTCGTCCTATCCTTGTATTAAATTGCAATATCGTGTGTTCTTATTATTATATATTTTACCTCTTTACTACTCTCACAGTACAAAGGTACAATTTAAGTTACATACAGAACTAGGTACATATATAACAGTTTAAAAAAAAACCCCTAGTGAGAGCTGGAGTCCATATTAGGCTCGAAGCCTGTGTGACAGATCTCCAGGCCCACCCTATAGCCTGGAGATCTGTCCCTATGGAAATAGGCTCAACAAGATAATACAGAAACATAAAATAAAAAAAAAAGCAACTGTGCCTCCAAAAAAAAGAGAATAAAGACTAGCAAATGATCACCAAATCACTATATAAACCTAATAACACTATATGAAGGGTGCTCATAGCCCAGTTGCACTCGGTGATTGGAAACAATCACCGCAGGAAAGAAACGACGGCGCGGTCAGTACCCTGGATGGGTGACCGCTGGTTGCATGTTACAATGAGCGTCTCCGTGATTCGGAGGTCACGTTAAGCAGTCAGTTGTTATAACAGTCGTGAAGCTTAGTTGGATGCCTTCGGGTGGCTTAAAAACCTCCAACGGCAAGATACGTAGCCACAACGTATTCTTGCCAGTCCCAAACCCGCACTTGGCCAGCGTGGGGACGTATGGCTTTAACCCTCTCCTGAGAGGAGACCCGAGCACAGCAGTGGGACATTATGGGTTGGGTTGTTGATGACTATATGAACCCTTTCGATCAAACTATATTATTTTCCATAGCGTACGTCGTTGGCATCCTAAAAATTTTCACCAATAACAAATAAATAAATATTCCGGACATCTAACATACAACACCATCTAGTTCCAAACTAAACAGAACTTGTAATATGGGTACTAGATATAAATACATAGTAAATACCCAAACTCTGAAACCAATATTTTATCGACTGCACGGTTGGCCTAGTGGTTTAAGTGGTCGCCACACCGCTTCCTGCTGTGCCAAGTGTTTTGGGTTCAAATCCTACACGGGACGACACATTGTGTGATCCATAAATTGTTGTTCTAAGTCTGGGTGCACTTTGTGTCCGTTTCATGTATGTTTGTAAAGTCCCCCGCGACACAGGAATGTATATTCGTAATGCAGGAGTTATCTTAAAA
>PKRV01004125.1:769110-787422 GCA_003709505.1 Hyphantria cunea
TATATATATATATATATATATATGCAGATCATACAAACATTTGATTCGTCCCTGGAATTGAACCCGAGACCTTAAGAACAGCAGTCTCATATGCTACCGCTGCGCCACGGAGGCAGTCAATATATGAACTAGCTTCAACACGTATTTAATTAGTCTTAGAAGCTTTTCGCACACTACTCGTTAGAAACGTATGCTGCTCGTTAGAAAGGAGGTCTTCTCTGACTATACCACAATGGCTTTGTATACCTATCAGGTTAGTGTCAAGTATTTTCCTGTTTGAAGAGCTGTTGTCACGGTATGAACAAGGTCTTTAAAACTCCTCCGTCCTCCATAAGCGCAGGCCTGGGGGTGACATATGTGGCCATCTGTCGCCCTAGCAGAAGCAGGCTCGGGTGAGGGGTGCGCGCGCTTCGCAGCGCTCGTGCCCCACCTTTTGGGGACAGCAACGGAAACATTGGGATTTCCACACCGGAGGAGGCCATGTAGAAACCGTAGGTGGCCCGAGGTACGTAGGGATTCGAAGGTTTCCTTCCTAGGGTGCACCTGGTTCTCCTAGTATACGTAATGGCGTGCGGTTTTAGTCGGTGCGAGTCCGACATGACACCAGGAGGTGGTATCCAAGGGGATTTCCGCACGAAAAAGGGTCTTTAACACTCTGTTTCCTTCTCAATCCGTCTGCACATTGATAGCAAGTTTTTATCGCAGTTCACAACGATTGAAAATTTATTAGTAACCTTGGAACGAATTACTTGTACCTAAATATTGTATACTAACTTAGCGTGCATAATGCTATGGTTATAAAAATATCATTTATTTGATTGCAATATCTACACCTTATTGATTTTCTTATTATGTCACGGGACGTAGTCCAGAAAAGAATTCGGTGTTTTTGGAATTCAATTATCATTATTATCATCATGTCATCATTATCATCATCATGATCAGCCTATCGCAGTCCACTGCTAAACATAGCTTTTTAAACGCCTATCACTTGGTTCAATCCTCCGCTTCTCGTTTATACACAAACTGTAATTTAATTACTAAATTTGTCATTTTAAAAGTTAATTAAGAGCTAATAAATTAGTCTAATACATTACTCGATTGATTTGATTGTTATGATTAAAAAAAAATATGGATTAAATTAGTCCTAAATTTAGAACTAGCAAAATTGAAAAGTACTTGCCTATATACAGAAATTCTGAAAATCGTGTGACACGTTCGTGTCATAAAATACTTTGTGTGTTCACACAAAGTATTTTTCAGAATTACTGGATTTATAAAAACATCGATAGAGATAGAGTCCATCTTTTGTTTGAAAAAACGATTCAATTTATAAGTTAGTAAAAGCCCCGCGACTAAAGTGGTTAAAAATAACAATATTTTTATACTAAAAATAGTAAGAAAATGCCCTATTCTATCTGTAATAATTTCAAAGGTTAATGAAAATGTAACTAAAAGAACAAAAAACAGCATTTTTAACGAATTACTTCAAAAAATACAATAAAATATTTGTTGTCTTTGTTTTCTTGTTTAAAAGGACAACTCTCGCATTAGGAATATACATCCTGTGTAGCGGGTAACTTCACAAACATGCATGAAACGGACACAAAGAATACCCAGACTCAGATCAACAACTTGTGGATCACTCAAAGTGTTGTCACATGTGGGATTTGAGCCAACAACACCTGGTGCAGTAGAAAGCGGCGGTGCGACCACTTAAACCACTGACAACTGTGCAGTTTTAATTTTGAATGATTTGAAGTGAATTACAATGTTTAGTAACATAAAAAATATTTAGACTTATACTCTTGCTGGTGTAATAGGATTAAACCAAGCATGAATAAAAAGTAATTTTAATTTATTGGCAGTATATCATAAAGCTTATATTTATTTTATGTAAATTCGGTAGTAATACTCATTCAGTAATCGACTCGTAAATATTCCAAAATGATTTTAGTCGCAAGTTAGGAGGTCGACTGCAGTCTGCGACCATGACACAAGATTAGCTAGCAACATCATATTTTATTGACATCCCTGTATTTTATTATCAACACGTTTGCATTATTTTTAAATTATTCAGTAAATAATTTTCGTCCCTAACCTTTACAGAACCTTGTACACAAATTCACACCTTTTGTTTACGAGGTCTTATGCAATTAGATTTTTTTTCTTATTTTTGTTAGTTCATGTGTCGTAATGGTTTAGGCGCCGGATCTGCGATCAAGTAGACGCGGATTTTTCAATCTCATCTAGTGCAATTCTGACATGACTTCCTCCTAATTCAAATATTATACAAATAAAATGTAACTCATGTTGGTATTCTTTTTTACCAAAAATCACCAAAAATTTAGAAAAATACAGACGTTGGTATTTTTATTGAATTAACTCCTAAGATTTTTATCAAATTATGAATTAGAATATGATTAACATTTTTATTGCACTGGATTTTTGTTTGTAATATGAGTATGTTTAGTTTAAAGTTCTCATGAAAAAAGGCCTTGTGTAGCTCAGTCACGCATTTACCTAAAATATTACCATAGTCACTATCTAACACAAAGGTACACGCATATCGATATTATTGTATGACTTAGATAGGTGCTCTAAGGGCTCTGGACCGGAGTAGCTCACTAAAAACCAGTGTCCAGTTATTTTTCCTTTGCTTTTCACTGAGTGATTACCAGAGCATAATTACTATCTTCCCACGATGTGAACACTAAGTATTATTCTTCATTCACCCCCCTAGTAAAGTTGTTATTCTTCAAACGCAAACTCCCAACCCATTCCCTGCCCCATCCCTCAAAGGCCGGCAAAGCACTTGTGACGCATCTGATGCTGTGGGTGTCCAGGGGCGGCGGTAGTAATTTACAATCAAGCGATACGTCTGTTCGTTTGCCCCTTAATTTCCATAAAAATTTAGGCTAAGAGGGCAGACCCGCTAGAGGACGAGTGAGTTAGTGGTCACCTTGACCTTAAATTATCGTGTGTTATTGACAGATCAAATACAATTTTGAATAAAAAATAGTTTTTGGAGACACCTTTGTTCGAAATATTGTTTTTGAGCTTGTTTTTGATGATCGAAAAGAAAAAAACTGCACTAAACCACAACTTTAATAAAAGACATTTTTAATTAATATTTATGGACAGTACTTTGTATATAAAAAATATGTATTTTCACTTTTTTTATATTGAATATTAATTTGCCTGTTAGTATTAGTTTGTCCCAATCACCTTGAGTAAAGACGAAAAAACAAGATGCGTGAGTCCAATTCGGTAAACAAAAGGTCCACGATGCGTAACGAACGGTGATTGAAAACTAGTTACTGCTATAAATTCAATTCCGTTTTATTTTACGCAGAATGAAACCTATTTATCTTGAGATTATATTATTACTCTCATAGTTTGGAGCTCGCTTATGGTGCTACTAAATGCATAAAACACTTGCATAATATGTCATCCATGAAAAATAAATGTAAGGTTCCAGATTTTCGTTTCTGTATGTTATTGCTGGAACACCTTATGCAATTTTGCATTACGCAATTGTCGTATTTCCTTACGCCGCCGATGCCTTTAATTTTCTTTTGGTTTTAGTGAATCGTGTTTACTTTTATAAACTCAACTCTTCCAGGACTTTACCATACTCTAACTTTTCCCCTATCTACCTTCCCATCCCCCAAAGGCCGGCAACGCACTTGTGACGCCTCTGGTGTTGATGTATGGTCGTTTGCAACTATTACATAAAAAAACTTTACTAAGTACAAGATAAGGTTTCTGTCTTAAGCTTGATATTAAGATCGCCTACAATGCATTTCTACATAACGTGCGTATCCTTTGAAAGCTTCTTAGAATTTTTCAAGCTCTAACACATGTCTTTTATAAAACCAAAATTGTTTTAATCATCACATTTTATAAATAAGTTTATCTAAAAATAATTATAGAAGCTACATTTACGTACAGAGCAAGTCTTGTTTTGAGTTTCTGCCACACATAAAAATTAATTAGCTAACATTTTAAATTTTTATCTAATTATATTACTAAGTAAATGGTTAAAATTAATTCATAGTATTTTTAAGCATAATTAGTGTTTATTAAATCTTAATTTTTTCTCGAATATACGATGCTTTATACGCCGGCGTTTACCACTTTACCTAAAATGAACAGAATAGCACCCAAAATATACCTGCTGAGATAATTGAGGGAATCCGAAAGTAACAGTTTATTAACTGTTAATATTGTACATGCCCTGAGATTCAAAAAGCACAGTACGACACATCATGTGGTTTGCTTAATTCCAACGTTCCATAGATAAATGTTATGGGTTATCCCCGGGAGAGTTATAATTATAACATGCATAAAAAGTATGTAAGGAAGAATTGAACTCTTGATTATAGTGAGGTCAATCCTGACAAACGTCTTTATAACAAGCCCTCAAGATCGGACCTGACATCGACCTATGGGGGTTCTACTTATGCATTTATTGATTTAGGTGTTCTTTACTTCTTTATGTGTACCACTAAACTTTAATAGAAGGTAAAAACAAATAAAGAAGAGTAGATGAACTTTTCTAACTTCGTAGTGCCGAGAACTAGGATTTTTTTATATGAGAGCTGCCAAACTGACTATTCTGCTTGATAGAAAGATGAGCAGAATCCAAGAGTTGTGATTACCCACTTCATTGCGAATGTGGACAATGCAGCATATTGACCTACACTACGGCGGCCTGGTAAGATGCTTTTATACTAAAGTATCTTTTGTTTCATAGCTTTAGGTAAGCTTTGAGTAATATTACTGCTCCGGATGGCGTAGGAAAGCGGTTCCCGGATCTCTCGTTCGATTCCGACACACCGCCCCGCCGCAAACCCCGGTGGGGTGAAGGTCCGAGGGTTTTTCCATACGAAAAAAAAATACAAAAAAAAGAAAATAAATCGGCAATATTACTGAAAAATTGAGTCAGAATCTACCAGCCACTCGACTGCGTATTGTTGTCATAAAAAATGTGGCCTTTAAGTAATAACTTTGTATGTATTATATGTACGAATACTATTTTCTAACAGAAATCGTACGATAACTAACATCTATCTGTTCTTGCACAGTAAAAAATGCTTGTTCTATCGCTCATAAAACTGCAACTGTATGCTAGTTACTTTTATTTCTTTAATTAACTCGTAAAAGGAAGCTTAATGATAATATATATTTATTATTGTCTTAAACTGAATGAGATCAGATAAAATTATTGCATTGAGATTTAAATTTTTGTAACTTATATTAAAATGGTAATGATGTTACAAGGTTTCGTAATGAAGACATCGAAAATTAATTTTCGAAATTATTCATGTTTAACGTACCTGTATTAAGAAAATATGTTAGAGAAATAAAGAAGCTTTATATATATCACAGTAAGTTTAATTTGAAATGAATGTTAGGTGAGACCGTTTACCTAAATTACAAACCTATAAAACCTTACATAGTTTTCAAAAGAGATACTTTTGGAATGTTGTACATCTATTGATAATTGAATAAGAATAATTTATTGTATAAAATGTGGTAAAATTATGAATGTATAAATGGTACGATGTCACACATTTTGAGTGAATAAATGAATAAACAAACATTATGAAATGTCTCTATAACTTGTTCGTTTAATTTTAATTTTTTTTTGTGTCTACTGAAAGTTTAACGATTGATTGTAAATAAAAAGAGTAGTTTTTGATGATGTTTTGGAACTGGTATGTTTTGTATATCATCCAATTATGTCATGCATTAATTACAAGATTTGAATATGAATTGAATTTATTTGAATATATTGATGGATTTTGATAATAAAACGCAATTCCAAAACTTGTTTATCTCATTTATAAATATTTAAAAATTTTACGAATTGTATGACGTCGCTCATTAGCAGGTTTATAACTACGTTGGTGGTAGCCATATTTTCATAATCATATTTAAGAAATTACATTTGCAGTCAAATTAAGTATAATATTAATAATAAGAATAAGGTGAATTTGTAAAATTATCTGTCTTACCTTGGATGGCAACAGCTAAAACCACTGCTAGTACTAGAGTTAAGGCTATTTTTGCCATTTTGATTGACAATAGACGTTGATTATAATTCTGCCGAAAATACGTGTACTCAGTGTGACTTGACGCGAATGTGTGCCGGCGTCTAACCAATATCAAGGCTTTTATTGAACGTACGTTATTTTCCGTTTTCAGTGTCTATAGCTTAATAGATAAGTATATAGATAAATTTGTATGTGTGTTGGTTATGATGTTCGTAGATGGTTTTGATATTTATTTTTAACAACTTAAAGTTTGGAAACTTAAAGTTTATATACTTTGTTCTTATTTTTGTATTGTACATAAATTTATACGTATGTGGCAAACCTCAAATTTAATGTAATTATTTTGTATAATAAATGACATTTTGGGTAACATAAGATGTATTTGCGTTTTAAACCAAATGAAAAGGTAAATTAAGGAAGTTCCAACTCTTTGGAATTAGATGTATAGATTGAACTGGAGCCGTGATCTGCGTGGAGACGGAACTAGAATACAGTCGCCACTTTTTGCTAAAGAAAGTCCTATATCCAGGAGTGGACAGTTAAACGCTGTTAATGATGGTGATGAACCTATTGATCTAGAGTCTAGTCCTTAGTGATTCTGGTGGTAAACTAGAACGACCCGAAGTCTCAGACAGGACAAGTAATTGTGTAAAGAGCATATTCATTTGTTATGAGTACGGGTGTAATTTATCAATTCTGTGTATGGATTTATATACATATTCAAAATCATATAAGTACGTTTGTATATACATACATGGCTCTGCTAAGTTTGGGATCAAGTGAATGTGTCTGAAATGTATGGTGTTTTCATAATTATTATTTGACTTCGCTAGACGTTTGATTGGTATTTCTAGCAGATGCTTCCCAAGACATAAAAGCGAAATTCCTTTTCTTTAAATACTTTAATATTTTTTCAACTTCAGTTTCTCTTAAAAAATTTCTTGGGGTATTACTTCATATTGTTGTTAAAGCAAGAATAAGCTCAACTATGAGGATCTTACAAACCAAGATTATTCCACTGTTATAAACCTATATACATTTGCATGATTATGGCTACATAAATTTTAAGATTATATTAAAATATATTTACATATATTTATTAATTTTTGTTTACAGTTAAAACCATAAAAAACATCATATGAAATATAAACAACACCTTTAATAAATAAAAGTAATAAACTCAAATTTTATACTTTTTACCAAACATAATATATTAAGAATAATAAAAAAAACACAAAATAAATAGTAAATTAATTCAATTTAAAATAAAATTTATTTGAAGGGTAAAAAGACTAAGAAAGAAGATACAAAAATATATGCTTTTTATGTGTGGAATTCCCCATGGCTCGTCACCTCTCCCGAGCTAACGGTGAAATGGTACTAAGTTGCTTTTAGCATTTCAGACTCATAGTGTTATTTATTTTTATCTTGTCTGTTGTCTTTTTAAATCAAACAAGAGACAACACTTGTGTGATCCACAAATAGGTACTGAGTCAGGGTGTTTTATGTGTCCGTTTCATGTTTATTTATTAGGTCTTCAGCTATATAGAAATACTCCTTGTGCGGAGTTGTTTTTATAAAATACGCGTGTCTGTGACAGGACTTCGTCTATAGAACTTAATATCTGCGTTTTAAATACATTTACTTAATTATAGATTTCCGAATAGGCTATAAGGCTTATGATATCACATGTCCTTCCAACACAAAGGGAGGATCCTTCCAAGCAAGGTGACCATCCTGGCGGGCCTCTGCCTTATGGTTGATGTTGGGAAATTATACAAATGTTAATCAGCGAGAGAACTTCTATTGCGCGATGCAGGATTAGTAGCTTCTTCGTACACTACGTTACTCAAAGTTCAGTGATTCTTCGGTATATGGCGTTGTAGTATATTTCTGTTGTACTGTATGTGGAAGTCGCCATAGGCTTATAGTACCCGGGTAGTCACAAATAATAAATTAAGATTCTCTATCTGAATCAATAAATTCTCAAGAGTACGCGAAGCTTTATGCAGCACTTTGTACTAAGTAAGTTTATGAAATGATTAAATAACATAAATTATATAAAACTACCTGACCCGACTAACTTCGTAGCGCCATTTCCGTGAAATTTTCTGAATAATTGAAAAACTTATTTTAGTTGTCCTGGCGATAACAACATTTTTGTGATTCATTTTTATTGATATAGTTAATACAATACAGCAGTATATATAACTTAAGTTCTAAATGTGAGATATTCATGAAGCATATAATAGAAAAATAGTAATATTTATAAGAATATATTTTCGGAAAATGTAATGTTAATTATTTTTAGACTTTCCAGCCATCAATCAGGAACGAATTAGTTTTAAAAGGTTCCATGGACTTTTAAGAATAATTTTATGACGACCTCATCGCTATTGTCGATTAAATTTTTCTAGTGTTTATCAAAACAATCGTGAGTCTTATTTAACGTTTAACACCTTGAGTACAATAAAATTTTAACTATACGAAAAATCAAATTATTGTCTACCAACTTTATGATAACAAGGAACTCGTCAAATTTTATGTTTGTAATTTTAAAAATGATTTTAAAATAATTTACAATTATTTTTAATTAACAGAGAGCAAGAATATTTTCCTTGTATTATCTTGTATCTGGAGTTTTATATATATAATCTGTGCTTGAATATTTATGAATTCTTTATACGGCTGTGTATCTAACATTTGTATTTCCTTAAGTAACTATTGTGAAATAGTACGATCACGGCTACCAAGCTATGTTTAGTTAGACTGCCACGAGATAACTCTTTATAAAAACATGAAAATAGGTAAGTTTTCGAAAATTACTTGTTTGACCAAGAAAAAGGAAGAAACCATGTTTAGTGTATGTGGCTCCATGTTTAATGGCTTAATACATACATGAAGGTTATGTACCTGTCTCGGGCATATATGGAATAAAGGAGTCTAGCATATCGGTGAAAAGGCCGAAAAAGATATTATAGGGCGTATGTGTGTGTGTGTGGGCGAGCCAGAGTATAAAAATGAAATAAATAACTCCCAAGGAGTACATTAAACTAGGTAATTCTTTAAATATTATAAGCATACTTATAGTCCTTTGGATATTTTTTGTGTATGGTCACAGAAAAACCTTTAGCTAAAGTGTTTTTTTTTTTGTGAAGAGTACAAACAGTTTCAGGAAGTTCTTGATAAAGTGTTAAGAGTTTTCACTGATTAGTACTATTTTATATAAAATAGTATAATAGGTAGGAGTAGCTACTCCTTACAGTAGGCAAAAGAGCTTTTAACGGTTATTCTATAAGATACATTATTATAAATCAGCACTCAATTTAAGTAAAAAATGAAAATATTAATTGAAAATACTGAATTTTTTTTAAACCTGAAACTTATCGGTTAAAATATTATTTCTAAGCTAAGTGCTTTTTTAAGCTTTTTACTTTTTAACACTCTTTCAACAAGTCGGCTACTTAATTATTTTTTTTTAGGTCTAAAGGGCAAACGAGCCGACGTATCGCCTGATGGTAAACGATTAACGCCGCCCATGGACACCCGCAACACCAGAGGTGTCACAAGTGCGTTGCCGGCCTTTGGGGATGGAGAGGGGGCTAGGGAGATGGGGTATGGGCCTCCGGTATCCTCACTCACTCGATGAAACACAGCGTAAGCGCTGTTTCACACCAGTTTTCTGGGAGGCCGTGGTATTATTCCGGTCGAGCCGACCCATTCATGCCGAAGCGTGGCTCTCCCACGGTAAATATGACCAATTACTTATTTTGGGAAGCTTCCTCATATCTTCGAGTTGTCAATCCGTCAATCTCTGAAGCCAAGGCTTTGAACCAGTGCCTCCTGCCTGTTATGACCTATAGAGCCGAGACGCGGACACTTACCATTGGATTGGTCCATAAATTTAAAGTCGCTGAGCGTGCAATGGGAGTGTATTATGCTATTTCTCTAGTAGTTAGAAGACATGTGTTATCTGTAATAATGAGGATGCTTCAAGCTGTAGAGTACTCGCCGCTCGATCGGAATTCAGGACTTGTAGATTATTCACCACCATCAACAACCCGTAACGTCCCACTGCTGGGCTCAGGTCTACTCTCAGGAGACGGTTAAGGCCATACATCCCACGCTGGCCAAGGGCGGGTTGTTGATTGTATTCTATGTATAGTCTCTATAATCAAATTTAAAGTCAGAATATGGTATACTATAGTACAAATCTAGTAGGTACTTGGATTTTGGAGGTCTGATTGCAGACCAGATTGATTTGTCGCGGAGAACCAACCTTAGGTATTTGATTTTGTTCTTTAGATTGAGAATGTATTTAGATTTGTAGAGATCTGGTCCGTCATTATGATCTCCAAGGTTTTGATGTTGTTTCATTCAGTTATTTCTATCCTCGAATCTTTTTTATGAGTGTCATCTTTTATGAAGAAAAGTTTAAAGTAAAGGGTTTTTTTAGTTTTTCTTTAGTAACCCGTCTGGTTAGCGTGGTATTCTAGGCCAAAAACTCCTTGCTAGGCAGAGGTCTTTGTTTAAGTGGACTGTTAGTGAAAAATTGATGAAAATTTTTCATCGGTGTGTTCCATGTTGTGTATTCTGAATTCTTAATAACTTACAGATTTCCTTATAGCAAGGGAGAAAAGAACAAATGTAGGTAACGTTTCTCATTTTCGGAAACTTTTAACTAACCCGATTATCGATACATAATAAAGGTAATTTAAACCATCGCCATTAGCAAGGAGGTAAACACCGAAACAAAAAAAAAACACCAAAACAATCATGCATAATCAAAACTTGAGTGACAAATAAAAAACAGTAGATAAATTTATTTAGTTGTTTGGACGATTTTTAAGTATCACTTCTATTAAATGAAATAAATATTGGAGTTTTTGAATACCAAAGAGAAACTAACAACTTAAAGTAGTTCTATAAAATACCAATCTCATCTCTCATATGTATTGTAATCCGTGAGTTTGTTTTTTAAATAAAGTATATTCAAGGATTATGTGAGGTAAAACCGGTGTTAATTAAAAACATAACAAAAGAAACAAGAAAAGAACATGTAAATCTGTTCAAACTCCGGTATTTTTTTTCTAGATGAGCCTGCCAAAATGACTTTACTCTGCCTGATGGTGAGCACGAGCAGTATCCTTGAGTAGTGGTCACCATATGGACATTGTCCACATTCGCCAGGAATATTCCTGGCGAATGTAGACAATGTTGCAGCGTGATGACCCACACTATGGCGTCCTATAGATGCCTTTGCATCATTTTCAATTGTTTAATATATGACTGCACACTAAATATTGTTCTACTTACAGATGTAAGGGAAACCATCCATAATCCATATCATCCATAATCATTTCCCTACCCTTTTCCCAGTTTTATTCGGAGTGCATTGGTGCAATAAACATTGCAAATACCCAATTTTAGATATAGTAACAAAAAATATCTTGGAATGAATGAGATTCAGTGGGATGAAGACGAATCAACCTATGTTTTAACCGTTTCCTTTTAAAAAATGACTTTATAGTCCAGGAGTATTAGGGATTTCACCTGAAAATGAGAGATAGTCAGCTATAAACTTGCATAAACATTTATTTTGACACCCTAAAACTAGTCTCAAAACCTTACTATCGCAGGGTGTCCGCGTCTACAGATATTCCAAGGTTTAAGGTAAAATAATCCATTTTTTTACATAATTATTGCAAATATATTGTTACATGCATATTTGAATGTTAATAAATATTGCAGAGGATCAAATATTTTTATTTTCTCTTGAACCATATTCAAGACAAAGGGCAAAGCGCGCGCAGTGTTTAACTTAAAGTTTATAGCTGACTATCTCTCATTCTGAGATTCGTACTCTCATTTGATTACTATTTCTGTACTATTAAGAAGAAATACAGATAAAAGGAAAATTGAGGTGAGGGAAACGAACAGAAATAAGAAAGGAACGAAAAAATGTGGCGTTTTGTAACCACTTGTAAGCATGTTGGTACAAAGTAAACGTTATTTGAAACTGAAATGAATTTGAACAAGGCAAAGACTACTAGGATATGAGTATGAACTGGCCCTGGAGACCCTTCTGGCACAGTTAGAAAAGTTAAATGATGCAGTCGGTATTTAAGGTACATTGATGATTGTCCGTAAGTTATTGCCTTCGGGCGATAAGGTTGCCACTTGTACCTCCTATCTTTAAGCTGCCTTTGTGATAAATCTGATGTAAAATAATGCGATAAGTATTATTATTAGCTAATTCCAACAACCTGTCATTTATTTCGAACACCTTTTACCGTTAAATTTATTTATTTATTTAGTGGTTGAAATTTAATCATAATTAATTTTGACATTCAGCGAGACTAGAGACAAAGACCTAATGTTCAGTTCAGTTTGACTTTAACCACAAACTCAAGATATACAGTTGTATAAATCAGTATACGCAGATGTGTCTGTTTGGGTGTGTTTTTGTAAGTGTCAAACGCATGTTTACGCGCGGAATGTTATTTTTATTCATGTATTTATAAGTATCATTATAAATAATATTATTTATGTCTATATTATATTTTCTGAACTCCTCTTTCAAATATTCTTTGTCTGTTCCAAATTTCAAACTCCTCCGTACGCATAATTTTCGTAAAAAGGAGTACAGAGTGTTTGCTTAACGTGTTAATATATAGGTAATATTTTTATATACATATTTAATATAATTCAAAGTATTATTTTTTATATTATTTCGTTTTATATTATATCAAATTTTGGTGGCAGAAAATAATTATAGCGAAAAAGACAGATTTAACAGAGCACTGCCTTTTTAAGAATAATATATTTTGATATACCAAGAAAAAACATTAAAAACAAGCGTCATGGGTTATTCATCACGCATGCATTTTAATAATTAAATTAAATGTACATTAATTTTAAAAAATAATAGCATAAAATAAAAAATGGAATGCTAAATTCAGTCTATTTTCAGACACTCCACAATTATACATGTTAATTTACGTCATAAATTAAAATATAAAATTTTATAATTCATTTAAAGTTTTTAATTTTTAATTTCTTCTAATATGCAAAACACAAGCCGCCATGATGTGACGTCACATAGTAGAAAGAATTTTTTTTTAAGATTAATTGTATACCAAGTTTTGTGGCGACTTGTGAAGTTATTTACGATTTTCAGATATTTAGTTATTCGCAAGAAAATAAATCGATGATTTGGATCAAATTGATGATCTCCAAGCCAATTTCGGCCACGGCGGACAACGGTTTCAACGGAAACCAGCCAGCTACGTAGGAGAGATATTAATGTGCACAAGTGTGTGCGCAAACACAGGTGCACTCTGTGTTCCCTTTCTTTCATAATCCGATGGGACGATTAACCGACACGACCGGGGAGAGATCAGGCGCAGGACCGACAGCTTTACGTGCTCTGCGAGGCACGGGGGTTCAAACCCCAACTTCCAAACTCCGAGCTGTTATTAAGTATTGCTATAATCAGAAAACACAATAACACTTTTGGCCTATCCGGGATTCGAACCTGAGACCTCTTGATTGACAATCGCATACGTCAACCAATGAGGCACTAAATTACATGAAATTTGTAGTCCGTGTGGTGACGGATTAAGAATATGGAGGGTCCTGTGGGTGACATTAAAGATCACTGCAAAGATAAGGAACTTTAAACCAATCATATATCAAACCGTCCTGTCAACGTAGTATATTAGACCAAAACCTCCTTCCTATGGAGAGATCTATGTCGAACAGAAGACTGCTCATGATAATGATAATACAATGTTTCTAGAATAGGCATGATGACTGTTACCAAGAACCACTAAAATTATGTATTTATCTGATGAAGGGGGCTTATAGAGTAAGAAAATCGTATTTGTTTCATATTTGGAACGAGATTAATAGTTAAATAACAAAAATAAAACTACAAAATACAGCAATCCGCCATGTTAAGTTGAACACCAATCAGAGCGAGTTACGTCTCTTATGTATAAAGCTCACTTTGTTCGGATATAATCGACGATTACTTTATTCTTCTTCTTTTGATGACTGCTGATCCGGCTGATTGCCATAATCAGCCGGATCAGCTATTTCTGCCAATGTCGAGTATTTTAAGTCTTCAATTCTAAGTCTTCGGATCTTCAAGTCTTCGTCGAGATGGAATTAATGATAAAAAAAAATAAAAAATGTGGATGACATGAAATGGGGACCGTCTTTCGCAAAAAAAACGATTACTTTATTGTTTTAAAGTGCTATAATTGACACTAGTTGACAAATGGCGACGTCGCCTCTGCGAAGTGACGTCACAAACAGACGCACTGACATCACAGAGCGTTTTGGCGCAAATTTAAGGCTTAAAATTATAATGGCAAGTTTTTCCCACTAAAACTTTTTTGTAGAAATATAGCTGTTTTTGACAATAGGAGATACTTTTGAACATCATAAAACAGTTTTTCAAAATTTGTCATCATGCCTATTTCAAAATAACTTTCAATCACTGGGCTTAGTGCTCAAATTTCAAGACTTATTCCTTTTTTATTTATTTTTTGTTGCCGCATAATCAGCTATGTATCAATGTAAAAAAATTAACTCGGTCAAATATTTTTTTATTAGCTTTTTTATATATTTATTATTCTTTTACATTAAGTTGGAATTTTAAAATACACAGCGAATTATTTATTTTTTATTTAGTGTCATAAAACGGATTAGTAAATAGCTTTTTAAAATTGTTAGTTGTAAATATCTATTTCTACAACTCTTTTTGCTTTATTCACATCTTATTTGTTTTTATTGGAGTTGAATATGTAGAACGTTGCCGTCCTTGTCCATTGTGACCACATCTCCTCGTCTTTTTACCACTCCATTGCTCTCAATGTGGGAACTAGAAGCCATTACTACATCTGATCCGGATCGCCTTAGTGAAGGGTACTGAAAACAAAAAGATACTGAAATCAGGTGAGGCCTGTCTTGTGGTTATATTAAATTACCACTTTTAATGTTTCTCTTGATTTTTTCTTGATATCTATATGCTAATATATTGTGAAGAAAGAAAAGACAAAAATATTGAAAGGTTGTTATCATTTTTGCAAATTAAGTGGGATTAATAAAATAATTTAAGGGCTCTCCCTTAAATTATTTCGCACGCTTCCACGCTTCGGCTTGAATGGGCCGGCTCGATCGCTTCACAGAAAACCGGTGTGAAACAGCGCGTGTGTTGTGTTTTACTGAGTGAGTGAGGATACCGGAGGCCTAGATATCCCATTACGCTGTGGGCAATATTAATTTATTTAATTGGATACATAGCAGGAGAAGCAAACCAGGTTGCGCGGATCAGCTAGTCTTATATTATAAAAAGTTTTACAAACGGAGTATTACAGAGCGACATTCTCAATATAGGCAAATTATGAATAAAAAATGTTTCTAAAATTCACTAAGTTACTATAGTGAATAAAGGGGGGCCAATGCTGGGCTCGGGTCTCCTCTCCGGAGCGGGTTAAGGCCATACGTCTCCACGCTGGCCAAATGTGGGTTGGAGACTGGCAAGACAACGTCGTGGCTACGTAAATCTTACCGTTGCATGTTTTCAAGCCGCCCAAAGGCCTCCAACTAAGCTTCACGACTGTTATCCTATGATAACAACCGACTGCTTAACGTGACTTCCGAATCACGGAGACGCTCATGGTAACATGCCACCAGCGGTCACCCATCCAGGTACTGGCCGCGCCGTCGTTGCTTACCCTCTGTGATTGTTTCTAATCATCGAGTGCAACTGGGCTATGAGCGAAAACTAAAATATAACCTAAAGGAAATATATCTATCTATCTCAGAGCTTTAAACAAGCAATTCTTCTATAAATAAATAAATATGTTCAGACATTTTAACACAACGCCATCTAGTTCCAAACTAAGCAGAGCTTGTATTATGGGTACTAGATAACTGATATTAATACTTATATACTTTTTTTTTGTAAATACATACATACATATAAAACGCCCAAACGCCGCAACAAATATTTGCAGATCATACAAACAATTGTTCAGGAATCGAACCCGAGACCTCTTGCACAGCAGTCGCATTCGCTACCACTGCGCCACAGAAGCAGTCAAGGCAGTCAATCTGAATCTCGGAAACGGCTTTAAAGATTTTCACGGGGTTTCGGGTTTCGGGTTCAAAGGGGTTTTCGGGTCAATAAATCGATCAAGCTAGGATTCAGTCTTAGAAATTTAAACAAAAAAAAATACCGAGTAGAGCTTATTTACCGACATGCGTCTAGCCAAGGATATCCAATTTTTTCTCCTGCTACCTTTACCAGTTCATCTGCCCATCTAGCGCATGGACAGATGAACTGCTGGAAGTCTTTGGAGGAGGCTTTTACCCGAAGGGGGTCCATGTAAGCCACGACAAAATAATAAACATAATGAAATAATTAAATTTGATCATAATGCAATTGTAATTATTTAAAAAGAATTTATTTATCTTAATTATTAACTAGAATGTATTATAGAAGGCGAATGGAATTTAATAAAGTTTTATTATTATTATTATAGATGACATGCGACAGTTATATATATATACTTCATTTTAAGTTCATTCTAATGTCTGCATCACGAAAGGCCGTGGGTTTTCTATTTATGTACTTACTTTTGGAAAGCGAGGAAATTTTGAAAGTAATCCATTCAACATGACACCAGCTCTGAAACAAAGTTTATAAATATAATATTTCATCTCGTTTACAGTTAAATATCGATTTTCATAACACTAAAAATATGTATGATGCAATGGAAATAAAAATGGAAGGCAAGAACAAAAGTGTTATGGCGAGTTCCCTAACAGCCCACTGCTGGTTGTCTGTGTGTCGTCGTGCTCAGAGCCTCAGAGAGCACGTAAAACTGTCGGTCCTGCGCCTGATCTCTACCCGGTCTTGACGGTTAACTGTCCCATCGGAATATGAGAAAGAGAGGGTACAGAGAGTGCACACATTTGTGCATTAAATATCTCCTGCATCTCCGTTAAGACTGGTCGCCATGGCCGTAATCGCTAAGTAGAACATCATAGAAATTACAAATAATAATAATAAAATAATAAATAACAGAGTGTAGTAGGACTAGTGTCATATCCCTCCAACACAAATAATGTATGCAGTGGCCGTAGTAGGACTCTGGCCGAACCCGCCCTTGCATGTCAAAGCATGGCTCTCCCACGGTCTACATGTTATGTTAAAGTACCTACCTACCTTATTAACAAAAAACATATTATTATTTTAGGAATCCTTTTAACTTAACTTTGTTAAAATAATATTACGGAGGTCTTGTAAATCTACCTAAGGTACAATTACTTTTCGATGACATATCGAAAGATGTTAGAATACACGTGAAAAAACAATGCCCACAAGAAAATAACAGGCGTCTCTTTGGCCAGGTGCCATTATTTTGTTCATGTGGTTTAGATTAGTTTACAAATACGTCCCTCCTGGATTCGAAATTGTACCAGGATACCTGAAATAACACATTCTGCCTCTACTTTGATGGCTTTGATGGAGACACCTCATCCTCTTAAAACGTCCCTGAGGTGCTCTAGATTTGAGGGAATTTTCCAGCCAGTCAAGAAAAACCTAGAAAAAAAATTTCGGTACAAAATGATTATAGTCTTAAGACTATAATCATTTTGTACCGAAATTTATGAAACATAACTAAATAATTTTCTCGATAACTGTTGCGTATCAGTTAAAGTTATATAACAAAGTGTAGTAGGTACTTACCACTACCCGTGGCCAAAGCTACTCCATCTGTCATTAAACAACAGGGGAGACGAATTGATTTTACTTAGAGAATATTAAAAACATATACATTATTTTTTAATAAAAACCATATCAATACTTTAACAACATACCTATTACAATAATATTAAAAAAGCGAAAATGATTACCTATGTTTTAGATTCTCTGAACAAGATGGGTGAATTGTTGATTTAGTTTATTTTCATTAACATTTATTTTGTGTTTTCGTATTTGTGATATTATTTTGTCAATGTAATAATATTCTCTTCGTGTTGGATATATAAAAATACGAATTAGAAAGAAAAAACAAATTAGAGCCGAGCTTCAATGAAACATTTTGAAATAATCAGGCAATTTACCCCAAATTAATTTATTACCATTTTATTTAATTTTTTTTTTAATTGGATGCAATATCCAAAGTGTCTCTAAAAGTGTAAGGATATATAATATATATATGTATGAATA
>PKRV01004125.1:787706-851771 GCA_003709505.1 Hyphantria cunea
TATATATATATATATATATATAACACATTATATTTCAGCAAAAAAATGTCCCTCGACAAATTATGGGAGTGTTTAGACGTCGTGACTTCCCCATTGACTTGTCTTTTTTATGTATGGCCCTACCAAAATTACTCTACTCTGCCTGATGGAAGCCATAAGCAGAAATGATCACCATACTAATTGCGAATGCAGGCAATGCAATACTATTTAGATGCTTCTGTATCATTGGGCCTTTGCACTCACCAACAGAACATGACAGCACGTATGCTGTTATTTTAGATTGGTCTTTTGTGCCGCTCTCACTATCCCAATCCATTCGTGTTGAAATTAGCGTGACTTTACTATTTTGAAACTCTGCTGTCTAATTGAACTAAGGTTTTTCTAAACCATTATAGAAAAGTTCGGTATGGCTTTTTGATATCGCCATTCGCTTAGATACACGCAAATTGATCACGCCGCCGTGGCATTATCCCACGTACGACAAGCTGTCACAAAATTAAAGGGCCCGCCTGCGGTGTACATCCACAAGCAAGTATGATTTTTCAGTTTACACCGTTGTGTAAAATAATATACTCGTATTTCACAGCAATAACCAGATTTGCGTGCGGATGCACTGGCACTATCTAAACGAATGGACTATACTCCTCATTATTCCTATAGGAACTAGGAGCCCAAAGACTAAAGAGACACATTACAGACTTAAGGTCTTTATGTAATGTTTAAAACATAGGTGGTCCTCATGATCAATCAGGTATCTGAAAATTATGTGGTATGACAATATTTATGTTTTCTATAAAAAGTTTTTTTTTTAAATATAAGTTAATAATAATCAAAGTACTTACGGATTTCCTGGTATGTTTTGTGGCATAGCTGAAAAAAAAGTATTTGCTTAGATCAAAATGCAATAATATTACATATAGAACAAAATCCTGGGTCTATTTTTTACCATTTATTACTATTAAGCAAATTTTTCGTAAGTAGCTTCATTTTGACGAGTGGCTCAACTTTTTCTCTAACAAAAATTTTCGATTATGATAGCTAACAAATATGTCGACTTCATTATTCTTTAAAAATTATTACTAACTTGGGGTTTTTTTATTAAATATAAGAATATTGTAAACGTTATAAAAATTTAGAAAAAAGTAAGGAAAGTAAGGAACTGTGATCAAAAAATTATATATTAATTACATACTTTTCCTACTTCCAATATCTATCAATAGCGAGGTCATAAAACAAATAATATTTATTTAATATATTAAATTAATTAGCAGTTTTCTTAACTGTTTCTTCATTTATATTTATACATTTTTCTATACAAACCTTGTCCTCACAATAAGAAACACATAAAAAAAATACTATACATTTTGGTGCAGTCGATCATATTTGTGATTTATTTTTATTTATATAGATTTTAACAGCCACCTTGTCCTACGAATTGCGTCGTGCAATTTTCTCATCATATATCCTTATCAATCTTTAATTACACTATTTTATCAAGAATTTCTTTTAACTTTTACTGTTAACAACTTAATTGTTACGGTCAATTTTCAATATGAATTAATTGTATAATTAAACAATATGCTATTACATAAAAATGATAGTAAAAAATATTTAAAACAGGTTACAAGCTTAAGAAATAATTATGAATTTATAAATACCAGTAACGCAGCTAATAAAAACGATGAGAAGGAAAATCAATGCTGTTTTCGACATTTTCTTTAGTAAATATTTCAAGGTACGATTGAAATCAAATCCCACAATGTTCTGAGTATGTTGTGCTTCAGTTTTAATATTTATGTGAAACTCAATATGTGTTGAACCACTGTTGAATGTAATGAAGGTCGGGGGGAGGATTGGGTAAAACAAGCAAGTTGATTCAATGTCTATTTTTTCAATTCCAGAAGACAGCTAAAGGCATTATACCGATCCACAATAGATTTAGCTTTTTGGACGTATGTGTCTTGGTTCTATTTAAAAAAAAAAAGACCATGTTATTTATTACACGAAATCCAAATGTTCTTTTGTTCGTGTATAATTTTTGTTAATTAATTATTTAATTGTACCACTCTACGAACATATTATTGTGATGGAACGCGGCTCTTTAAGTTGAATATATTTGATATTTATTTTTCACTAGCTGTTGTCCGCTGTTCCGCCCGCTTGTATGTCGGTTATCGCGGCAAATAGTAGCCTATGTGTTATTCTGATGTATAAGCTATATTATTGTAAGGTTTCATTGAAATCCATTCAGTAGTTTTTACGTGGAAGAGTAACAAACATCCATCCATAGTTACAAACTTTCGGGTTTATAATATTAAAGGGATTCCAAAATGTTCAAAATTCAATGCTGGGAGTGGCATTTTTCACTTCTAAATACTTACCTATAAACAAGAAAAAGTTTAAAAAACCTATAACCTGGCTACGAAATAACTCTGATAAAATTTACATAGCCTATATCACTCGAGCCATTATTACCTCACTGATTAAAATTGGCTTAGGAGTTATTTATATACAAACATACATGTAAAAGGCAAAATAATTATCCTTTCTTTTGGCTTCAGCATAGTCGGGTAAAGATATTATTTGTTATCACTTGGATTTGGTTCAAAAGACCCCATTTTCTAGTTCATGGTCAAAATTAGCAGAATCGTTAGCATTAGTAGAAAAATAAATTGACAAAAGCAAAATTTAAATGTAAATACCCTTAAAACTAAACGCTGTCATTTTGACTTGCATTGTCTTAAATGAACGTAATATAGAATAATTGCCTTCATAGATAATACAAAAGTTTGAAAAATCATTTCTGGTAAGTGTATTGTCTTATATGTCACTTAAAATTGATTTATTTAAGTTACCTTTTTCCTAAATAACTTAACAATACGACCCAAATAATTTGGACAAGGCCATTGGAAACTGATTTTAACCGCACAGGGTTCACTAGTAACCAGTACAAAACAGTACTTGAGGATATATTATGTGATAATAATGACAATGCTCCTAGCCGATTACGGCCACAGTGGCCAGTCTAACGGAGACCAGCCAACTACGCAGGAGATATTATAGTGCACAAGTATGCACAAAATCAGGTATATGTTCCTTCATTCTGACAATCGGAAGGCTATCCAACACCACCGGGAAGAGATCAAGGCCAATACCGACGGCTTTACATACTCTCATTTTGCACATCTCTACGTATCCAATTTCCATGTCAAGATATCCAATAGCTCCGTAATTTTTTATCCACTGGTGCTACTGTCAGGCTTCCACTAATGTAGTCATTCCTAACTTATCCATTCTTGTCACACTACATTCATCTCTAGTGCATTAAATCTTCAGTTAAAAACTAAATCCCGGCTTTGGAAATGAGTGTGTTTATATTTTTGCCCGTTTATTTTATTCCATATAACTTATGCTAAGTTACTTGTTTTGGTTGATAGAAATATTAATGTAAATAATCGCATAATTTGAGAATTCGTATCAATATACGAATCAATTATTATTGCATGAACAAACGACGATACGTCATTACAGATCTATTTTCAATTAAATTACTTGAAAAGTTTCTTTCTTACCTGGAGATATTTTTATTTCTTAATAGTGTTTAGTATTAACTGTTAAACTATATTTTAAGTTTTGACCTATTATACTACGTAAAATGCATAATGATTGGTCTTGATATAAGGTCTGCGTTAAGATTGTTTTCTCTTTGCTCTGTTGTAGGTAATTTGCTCACTTAGTTGACTCTTACGAAATGAATAGAGACGGGTGACTTTATACGCACCTCTACGGGAACTGTACTTCACTGGAAAAAAACTTTTACTGGTTATACTTACTTATTATATTCCATGCACTTTTAGTAAAGTATTTGTGTCATTTGTACTGAAAAATGAAAAGAAATCTTGTCCCAAAGATTGATGCCTGGAAAATTTAATGTAGATTCTAGAAATATGTAATTATTTAACAAAACGTTAAAGGAGATTAAGGAATTTGATTATTTATGTACCAACTTGACCTCTGCATCAAGAACTTTCTTGGGTGGAGTCTACGTCTCGGCAAAGGTAGAATAAGATGTCCACAGGCCAGGTGGAGTGATGATTTGCCTAACATGACATGACTGGCAGAAGCTGCATGATAGAAGCCGAGGATAGTTCCAAGCAACTGTCCAGTAGTAGCCATGGATCGAACTAAGTGGCATGCGATTGGAGAGGCCTATGTCTAGCATGATGATAAACTGTCCAGTAGTAAATACTGATAGGCTTATGATGTTGATTAACTCTGACTATCTAATTAACCATGTACAGTTGTATATATGTACATTTGTAATGGCGAGTAATAACTCTCCATTACAAATGTACATAAAGCTAAGTAAATGTACTTAAAACAAATAAATTCAGTACCTGCTTAACTACAAGAGCAAATGTTTCAGATATGGATTGCTATGACTCCATAAACTACAATAAACTAGTAATTTTTTTTTCTTTTTCATTATTTACAATGAACAAACTTTTGATAAGGCTTCTTCTAAGAAGTTTTGACCTACTCTTTTGTCCTCCTAACCTACTATAAGAGCAAATTCTACATAAAATATTGCCATTCGTTTTCTGTTTGCTTTACTCCTGTTACACAAAATTGTAGTCGTTAATTTGAGACTTTAATATAAGATACACCTTTTATTTAGCGGAGATAAAGACTGTCCTAAAAGTTACCTGGATTTATTGACCATGTGTAGGTACTTATTACATTAACATTACATCACAGCAAGTAGGTTAGGTAGCCTCTAATTTGTTTAGTAATTTAATATTTAGTAATATGCTACTCGTCAAATAAACAATTATAAATAACAAAATGTCCCGGATATCTCTGTCTCTGTATATACNGCTAATTTATATGTAGGCTGTATTATATGTATGGGTACCTATAGATAATAGCATGTATTGAGATGTATATGTATTTCCAGTTATATATATTCATTAGAATTTTAAAATTCTTCAAAACTCATTACAGCGTCAACTGCTACTGTATTTAAGAGAGTTAACCATTGTTGTTTTTTTTAAAAAAAAGAATGTCTTATAAACCCACCCGCACTTGTATTTTCGTTTTAGTGGTTTACTAGTTTACGGTAGAATCACATTTAACATATTTTAATAACAAAATTGTAACAGTGTTGCTAGCAAAATAGATTTGATAATAAGACTAAGGTCGAAATATGTATTGTAGAATAATATGGACTATTGTAGTTTCCTGTGTGATGAATTAACCTTTATTTACCTTCCAAGTGGAGTTCCAGTTCTTTATTTGACTCAATATTAGTGTTTTGATATATTTTATACTAATATTTTATTTTATATTAATATTATCATTAAAAGATAGTTCAGTTAGATAGTAAATTAATATCTTCAATAACATCAACGACTCTTTAACCCATGAGCTTTCTCTTTAAGTTGACTTATTATCAGTATTGCAAAAGAACTACATTTATTCATAGGTATATAATATTGTGTATATATAATATGGTGGTACTTACCATATTATATATACACAATATTGCATGCATTTTTTTTTCTTTTTTTTTATATTTAAGCTGCCAAAATGACTCTGCCCTGCCTGATGGAAAGCATGAGCAGAATCCAAGAGTGGTGGTCACCATCCTCAATGCGAAAAAAAAGAATGCAGCATGGTGACCCACACTATGGCGGCCTGGGGGGAATAGGGATGGTGAGGGGGATAGGGGGCGTTGGATTGGGGTATGGGCCTCCGGTATCCTCACTCACTCGATGAAACACAGCGTAAGCACTGTTTCACACCGGTTTTCTGTGAGGCCGTGGTATCACTCCGGTCGAGCCGGCCCATTCATGCCGAAGCGTGGCTCTCCCACGGTAAAAACGGCATAGGGTGGTATAGCATGCCAAAATCTAACTCACCTCCTTTACAGGCTACAGGTACAGGCTGCTAACGATGGGAACAAAAAATAAATAAATTGTATGTAAGAAAGTGTTTAATGGCGAAAATTATACAATGTTATACTAAAATTGATAACTTATAGAAATTACACTACACTGGTGGTTGTGCTAATAAAACATTATAAATTGAACTTGAATATTTACTCTACAAATAAAAATTACTCTCATTACTCAATACATTTTAGAATCAAATTCACTGGTACTTATTCCACTATTTTTATTATGTTTACAATTATAACACAAAATGCAAATAAGCAGGATAAATAATTGCTTTTAATGTGGGCCATTATGAATATCAATCGTTTTTTCATCGACTTTCCCGTTATTATTATGTAATGTCGTGAGTGTTGCCCCACTCTTCTTCACTCCATTAACGTCAGAAGCATAACTGTTGTACGAATAAACGCTGCCTTTAAATTTCTCATTGCTTTCGGGTACATACGATTTAATTTCGTCCTTATCAAATGATTTGAAGTTAGGAAATTCAGGAAAGTCGAAATCAGGTTTCTTTATATCTTCGTCGAAGTTGAATTCTTCAAACTGGAGAGAGAAGAATAGGCAAATTAGCCTTGTTAAAATATATAAAATAAATATTCAGAAAATAGTTCAACTTAAATAAAGTTTGCGCTAAAAGTTATATAAAGTTTGTGCTAGTCCATACAGAATACTAAAATTAGATGAAGTTAATGTTCTTGCCTATGAAATTGTAAACAGTTTTGAATGCACATTCTAAAGTCCGGGCATCCAGTTTTTATGCCACTTAAAAATATTAACCTAATTAAAAATTAAAAAAAAGAAAGTAAATTGTTTTCCCGTCACTCTTTTTTAATTGGCTTTGCATCAAATGTAGTCCGACCCATTGTGTTCTTTTTCTACATATTTATAATTCCAAATTCATAATTTTTTTCTAAGGCGTCTAAAAAAAGAATTTACATTTGTTTTCCCGCCACATTTTTCATTAGTATGGAGTCTTGTCTCAACAAATACACTTACGAATGTGTTCACATTTGTAAGTGTATTTTGTTTAAATAACAGTTTCCTGTTTTGTCAACCTAGTATAATATACGCTATGTTAAAATAATAACGAAAAGTATGGATTAGATCTTCTAACAATCTTTGAGGTCTACGGTACGCTTGTGAAAATGTGAACGTCTGTAAAGAATATTTATAACCCCGGACCCACTGTTTCATAAATAGGTAAGGACATTATGTTATATTAGATACATATCTGTCGATGTTTTAGTTTTATGGTATTCCAAAATAGTATCTATATTATGAAAGTTTAGTATTGTTAACAGATACTGCTTTTGTTTTTGCCCTTAGTAACTTCAATCACTCGGTAATAAGCTATCGAAATAAAGCTAAATTGGGTTTCAGTTTATTTTAATCACATAGTAATTGGAGAATTATGAAAAGAGCAGTATTAATATTATTAGAAGTTTAAAGTTTAAAGTGAATACAGTAAATGATCAGTTAGAAACATATTTAATTTATAAAGTGTACCTCTGGTTGTTGTAAATCACCAAACTGTAACAAAAACGTACACAGTTATGTAGATTTTAGAAAAACCAATTTATTTCGTAACTTTAACTGCTAAGTGTCTTGTTGTATTTGAAATAATAGTTCGTCTTTGTGTTTTATTATAATTATCATGTTAGTATGTTAATTACCTGTATTATTATGTACTGTTGTTGTACCGTATTATGAACATTATGCTTATCTTATAAATTAGTGTTTGTTTATATTAATATTGAGGTTTATAGTTGTGGTGTATCAATTATGCGTGAATGTTACAGGCTGCTTACCGGCGGGTCCCTGAAAACAAACGCATTATAAACCCTTCAATGCAGAGTTTTCAATAAAATTAAAGAGGTTAAAGTTAAATATTTACCTACTTAAACTGGGTGATTGAAACGGGTGGTGGGGCATCTCCAGCTGAAAAATCAATTCGTCATAATATTTATAAATACCTTTACAATTATTAAAGATCTTTGTCTTTATCATGTAAATGACAAATTTCATTTCGCCAATAATTTACCTAAACATTTTTCATTTGGAATGAATAATGTTTTACACTGAATTTATTTTCATTTGGAATATAATGTGTTACCACCCTTTACTAATAAAGTTTATTATATTAAAGTTTATTAAAAATTGGTATAAGTAAGTAAGTAGGAACCAAATTTATTAGATGGTTTCGATTTTGTTTTAATGCGTGTATTTTATGTAATGTAGTTGCGATTTAAGAATAACAAGATACAACGCAACCCGCACTAGGCCAGCGTGGGAACCTATGGCCTTAACCCTCTCCTGGGAGGAGACCCTGGGATATTATGGGTTGTTGATGAACACGGTACGGGCTTAACTAGTACGATTATAGTATTGACAATATAATACAAATACAAGAATGTTTGGAGAAAATATTTTACTCATTATTAAACTTTTAAGGTGCCGAGGATCGAACTAATTGGCGTGCAATTGGAGATGCCTGTGTCCAGTAGCGGACTGCAACAGGCTGATGATGATGATGATGATGAAACTTTTAATTAATAAACATTTACGTAAACATTTACACATATCAACTTTATGCCTTATTAAGTTTATAAAGCTGTTCCATTTACCATTAAAAAGAAAGTTATGTAACTGAACGTAAAATTAAAAAAAAACTATTTTGAGAATCCGTTTTGCGTTATATTTGTGTCCCATACAATAATTCAGTTTATGGGTAGGATTAGTATCGTTCAAGTTATATGATATTAATATATTCTATACATTTCGCTGTTGCGTTCCATACCTTTTTATTTGCTCTTCCATAATCGATGATATGCCTCGTTTGCTTTGCCGTACTGATTAAATTTAAATTAAATTATATTTACTTATCCGTGATTGTAAATTAAATACAACTAACTATACATTAAATATTATTAAATTGCATGAAAAAAAACTAAATTTACTAATTTAAATGGTTCTATTTTGTGCTTACAAACTAAAATTTAGGTTAACTACTAAAATTAAAAGAACTAGCTACGCCCGGCGGTATTAACGCGGAATTTGAAGCAGATAGTATTCATTAACAGCCTCTAAACCTAAGAAATGTATGTATTCGAAATCCGAAGAATTTCATTCATTAGAAATTTATCATAAAAAATTTAAAGTTTGAAATCAACTACATACTTTGCTGCACAGTAATTTTTCCATTATCATTGAACACCATGGTAGATCCACCAGTTGTGCCTAACTTTCCATCTTTCTTGTTCGTTGTTTGCTGATGAGAAACTACAGCTACACCATTAAATTGACCTCCGGATGTTCCTCCCTGTGCTGTTATACCTTGAAAGGTAAATGGTTTGATGGTATTCAATGGTGAGAAGGTGGGAAATTTTGAAAATTGGGGAAATGGTATATTGCTGGGCCAGGGCAGTGCTGGGAAACTAGGGATTTGCATGCGAATTGGACCGTTAGAACCGAATGCCTGCAAAGAACAACAAAGACGAACTATGTTGAATGGTTTAAAGTGATTGTGTGTATTATTTTGTCCACTATACCCTTTATCCACAGCTTACCTGTGCGGAGTTCAACCTGGAATGAAAGAGAAAATATTTTACAATAATGGTTGGACTGCGACGATCACTATGGTCTAGGCATGAAAGAGACCATAAGGGAAGTACTACTTTCTTTCTGTTTAAAAAAAAAGTTATAATACACAATAAGTAATATCTTCCACCATTTGCAGAGTATTCGTAATTACATTGATATATTTATATATATTAATTGTATAAACTAGTGTACAACAAAGTTATTTTCTATATAAGTATGTCCCAGCCATATAAAAGACACAAAAAATTCAGCCAAAAGATATGAATAAACCCGAACTTAGAATGTCCTCCTTTTTGTCACAAATTAATATTAGTAATATTTTTCTTTTCTCTGAATAAAATATTTGTATAATTATTGCAACTGTCTCAAGAACTAAGCGAGACCTACAGTATATTGTATACAAAATAATTATAAATACTAAGACACCGTTATTAAGAAAGATTATACAGCATTTTGATAGACTGTGGAAACTCAGTAATTACGTTAAAGCTACTCAAAAACATGAATAGTTTTTACAATTTACAAGTATCTACATTTAAACAACATATTACGGTTAAAAACTGGCGTAGTATCATATTGCTCTATTGTACTAAGCAGTTCTGTACCAAATTAATCATTGCAAGCGTAAAAGTAACTAAGTTTTGCGTTTGTAATATTACATTGAATAGCTAAAACAACTTACCCAAAGCTACCACCACTGGCGAATGCTAAAGAGTCAGCTGCAAAATAAAATTAAAATATGCTTAAAATACATATGTACCAATGAAATAATTTCTAAGAGACGTTTCCCTATTGTACAGTAGTAAAAATCACGGTTAAGGATAATATTTGCTAATTATCATTTTTATTCCATACATGTTATTTAGAACTACGAAATATTAATTCTATTTTAATTGGTAAAGAAAAAAAAACAAGAAAAAAAAAAGAAAGAATTTAACGAGTACTAGTGTATATAACGTAAACTTTTCCAAGAAGATTTTATTCGTGTGAAACGTGCCGCTTATCACACAGAAACATAATATGTGCACAGGTGTGTCATAGACTCATACAATCAAATTAATAACGATTATTGTCTATTGTCGATTATCTAAGAAACATTGTCTTTACAACAAATGCATATTAAAATAGTTACTTAAGCAGTAGAAGACATAAGCTCGGTTAAGAAAATGTTGCTTGTTTGTTGTTGTTAAATATTTATATGTTTAGGTTAAGATGGAACTGGCATGAACTGTGTTCAAAAGTTCCTTAAAAATATAATAAAGATTAAAAAAAAACAAATGCATAATCATAGGTTTCCTTTATAGTTTGAGTTTACGGTTTTGCTTAGATTACACCGAGCTACAATAACTGGGACAGCGATAAGTTATGGATTCTTATTTTACACTGTCACGATAACTTACACCAAATATAATACTGCTTATTATTTAATATTTTTTACCCGAATGCGAAAGAAGGAGGGTTACATTTTTCGAGTGTATGTATGCATGTATGTATGTATATTTCTTTGGCTTGCCCTAGAGCCTAAACGACTTATATTTTTATGTGAGTTGTGTCAATAAATTCGTCTTAGTCGTGAAAGTGGCACTGGGTACATCAAAATTGAAAAAAAAAACAAATCTAAGGATTTTTGGAGCCGAAAAGTAATCTCGAGTGTCGTATCAAAATAAAGAATGTTTAACAGTAATTAAGAATATATATATATAACTTATATGTTTTATATATGATATTGAAGCAGTCGGGCTTAATTTTTTTAATAATTCATTACTTTTTTCTTGCATTTTTTTCTCACCGTTCAAACTTTTCCTGGACTTCCACAAATATTTCAAGACTAAAATCAGCTAAATCTGTCCAGCCATTTCCGAGTTTTAGTGAGACAAAGAACGAAATTTCATTTTAATATAAAAAAAGAGTGAGTAGTATAAGTTATTTAGGAGTCTAAGTGATTATAAATGATCAATCCTGCTTATTAGGTAAGTTTACTAGATTGAGCTGTTTCTAGAGTTCTATATGATAGGCTACAAAATATGTTATAAAAAGGTCGTCTCAGGAGAAGTTAGGCGGAAGGTATAAAAATAAATTAAGTTTAAGATCTTGTTAGAAGAGAACGATGTCTTATTTCATTAGTAACCAATGTGTTACAAAATTTTACTACCCATACTTTTTTGTTGAGTCGCTTGTACACTTTGTGTAAATGTAACATTTGTATTTTCGTTAAACAATTCTTACTGATATCTTAAACATTGTTTAACAAATAATAACAGGTATACAATTATGTAAATAATTAGAGAAAATAACGAACCGTAAAAAATATTTCGTTGAGATTAAATAAATACAAGTTTGTTTGATGTATATAACAGGTTAGGCATTCACGTTATAACATAAACTTAGGCATTCTCTGAAAAGCAAGAAACCACTTCTTTAAAAAAAATATTTAAAATCAATTAAATATTTTGAAAAACTCTAAGACTAAAGGATGAATCGCTTTTCGGAACATAACGTTATTGTACTGGAAAAAAAATTAGCAACAGAACCAATCTTTGATTTTAAATTTGGCATTGCATGTTACTTTATTTGTCTGGATTTGTCACGTGGTAAAGGAGAAGCCGATCATCGCGCTCAAATCTTCAATCAAAATTTACACCTTATGAGTCTTTCTAATGAGCTTTCTTCATTTGGAAAATTATGTTGACAATATACAGAGGAATTAATATTAAATAAATACTTACCATTGGAAACCGTCGCCATCAAAGCAGTCAGAAACAAAACGCAAATCATTATAGCCACTTTCATGGCAAAATATTTTATTACTGTTTACAATAAGTAAGGTTTTTACGTATGTCGCCTTTAACCAACGGTTGATGACACACTGGTATCTTCGCCATAAATGTTCATTTAAATATTACACAGTTGTTTTTCAGTTTTCAAGCTGAATAAATAGTGTGACGAATTCTGTTTTACAAGGAAACCGATTTAGTACAAGCACCTGAAAATGCGAAACATTAAAATAAGTAACATATGAATGAGCTCTGAAGTTTTCCTGAACGTTCTAACTGGCTTTGTTATTTTCTTTTCAGTTCTGTCTATATTATTTAATGAGTACATAATACATCTTATAATGACTACTAGGAATAGGCTCGATTTCAGAGTTTTTAAGAGCTTTTATGTTATGTTATACAGAATTTTCCGTCAATAGTTGATGATAATGAACGTATTAGACTTATATTTTTGCTGTGAATTACATTCTGCTTTACTATAAGCATTTTTAAAATCAATTATTGATCAGATAGTTTAATAAATCCCGTGACTAACTTGACGGCCAAGATATGTCGTTTTTTAAGTGAACGATTTACTTCATTTTATTTAACTGTTAGTTGAACGAATTGATACATTCAAATAATAAAGTGAAATTAAAAAGGTATTCCAGCGGTGATAGTATCTTAATAATCAACAAAATAAATTAATCAGTTAAATATTAAATTATTAATATTTATATAAACAATACAGCAGATGTGTTAGACCGAAGTTTCGTAGTAGTTAATCAGTCATATAGTCATTTAGAGTAAGGATGGCTTTCAAAGGAATCAATAAATAAATATAGCACAATAAGAAACAAAACATTCTATTTCTATATTTATTATACTAAAATATAATTGTGCTTTCATATACTATAAATTGTAATGTTATTATAATTTTTGTTACCTATTATTTAATCGTAATATTTGATTTGCCTAAACTGGGTCCATAATGATGCCTAATTTTGTATTTTGTACTACCTATTTTGCATTGTGGAATGCAAATAAAGATGAAATAAATAATTAAATAGCCCGATTTGCTTTTCAAAAAAGGCACTTGAGTTAGCTAAAGCAAATTATGAGAAGATTTTATTTCATGTAATAAATTAATAGAAAAGTATTATTTTACCTTATACGCTCCTTTGATGAAATTGAAGAAAAACGATATTACGCCAAGAATTGAACACAAAGTATTTATTGGCTACAAAATTGAGCACTGATTTGAAAATCGTTCAGAATCTCAACATTCTTTTGTTTTACATTGCATTATCGCATGAATGTATGCGTGACTTGTGCTGTAGTTAATAGTCAATAACGAACAGTAATAATCCGTAAAAGATTGAATAGATTGTAGGTAAAACTAAACTTTTATTATTATTCTAGCTAAATGTACCCTTCCACGCCTCACTGTGGCACTTTGTATTTACATTGATCAAAGATGTAAAAACAAAACAGTAACCAAAAATAAATTAAAACAGTCATTAAAGTAAGTTCTAAGATTAACGTGATCACTAATGTCTTGACAAAGGAACGTTGTCTCCTGATTAATTTCTTCTATTGATTAAACAAGTATTGGAGAAAAAGATTACAATTAATCAACTACTTCTTGAGCCATGCTTCGGCATGTAAGGGCTGGTTCGACCGGAGTGATACCACGCCATCACAGAAAACCGGTGTAAAAGAGTGCTTGCGCTGTGTTTCACCGAGTGAGTGAGGATACCGGAGGCCCATGCCTCGACCCCTCCCCTGATCTCCCCCTCCCCCGTTCTCTAAAGGCCGGCAAAGCACTTGTGCCGCCTCAGTTGGTGCTGGTGTCCATGGTCGGCGGTAATCGCTTACCATCAGGCGATATGTCTTCTCGTTTGCCCCCTATTCAGAGGCAGAAGAAACACCGCAGCACGTTCTCACAGAATATAGAAGTGTGGCGGATCAACGGGCAGACATCCTCCAATCAACATCACTCCTGGGACCATGTAGTGACCTGAAAAGGCTGCTGAGCTTCTGTGACGATCTAGGATGATTGGAGTAGGAAGATGACGAATTCACGTACAACGGCCCAATCTAGAGTGCAAGTTTCCCGGTAAAACAAACAAACAAACAAATAATCGGGTTCACGCACAAAAATATTTTCAACCTCACTTTCAACAAGGGCATGTTGAATTTCACGTTCTATTAGTTGCCTTATAGTAATTTCTAAGAATCAAATTAATTGGAACACGACTTCTTTATGACTAGTTTGTCACTGATAAATGATAATTTTACAAAGACTATATGTTAAAATACAAACAAAGATCTGGCAGCCGCTATTGCCTATCCGATACCATAAGATTATCAGGAAATGTAAATAAAAAACAATTCATCTTAACTGTATCCCAACAAAATGTTATTGTGTTTCTTGGACACTTGTGGGTTTGTGAAATCGTGTCAATAAATATTGACTGAAATAGTAATAGAAACTTTAACTGAAATAGTACATTTCAGTTTATAATAAATTTCACAAGACATGTTCATTGCATATTTCGATTCATAATGTCTGCGAGACACTTGTGGCTTGTTAAGGGTAAAGGGGGAAATTGATATATAAATAAGTCGGTAATACGATTTCAAAAGTTATATATTTTCATTTACGATATTATATTTCAGGTGCACACTGTTCTGTACATTCCATATATAATTTCAAAATAAAAAATGCATCAAACACGAAGACAGCAAATGAGACGACAAACAAGTTTACAAAATTGTCGAAGCCGGACACGGACATTTTTGAGGTCAGCATAACAACTGTCTGACTTACGTAAAAATAACGTAACGAGTAGTATGTTTATTACTATATATGAAACATTGATATCTGAGTAGGTGACACCGAAAACCAGGTCACGAGATGCGTGACACTGACGTCTTTGATCAAACGTATCCTTGCTATCAAATACGTAAGCAAGAATGAACAACATTTCATGACGTCGTTTGTCCGACACCGTGCAGACGCTAGTAGGGACATAAGTAGAAAATTAAGTTTAACTTTAAAGCGAAAATAACTTTCAATAACTTTAAATATGCATGGAATATATCAATACAATGCAGATCTTTCTAGAGTATATAACTTGAATGATATTTACATTACAATACCACACTCATCGTTTGAAAAGCCTGGTGCCTCGCTACAAATTTACATTTGTAGCGAGGCCACCAGGCCACACAAGATTACTCTTGTGACGATGACTTAGAAATGAGGCCAGTACGTCTGCTAGTACCTAATATTGTTCTTTGAGCATTCTGAAGTTTACATGAAAGTATATTGTCAGTTTGTTCATTCAATTCATTTCACTACACATACGAAAGAGATATTTTACTTTACGAGCTAAAATTACTTTAAGTTCTATAAGGCGATAAACACAAATTAGAGTGGAAATTGTTTTTCATTGGAGCAATGGTAATAGGTTAAATCATTAGGATCATTTTCTTAATTTCTTGAGTGTAGTCGAAATAGTTTTGTTCAGTGAGATATTTCGCTCGTTTACTCATTGGACAATCATTTAGTCCTACGCATAATGTATATAACTCGCTCCTAATCTAGATCGATCATCGTAAGTATAATTTAGAGAATGTGGTTTGAGTCCGGGTCGAACGATAATCGGATTTACCAAAAATGATGTCACGTTACAACATAGTTGCCATTGTTTTGTTACCGGATCTAAGATTTCAATATTGGAGTTTTATAGCCCCTTCTGTGCTAAATCTAAACACAATTTGTTATATAGAATAAAGTTTATTTAGAAGGGTCAAACATTAACCGAAGGTATTATTTAAAAGAACATTAGCTTACTTTCATATGAATTTCACATTTCACAACTTCTATTCTGCTGCAAAAACTAATCACCTGTTTTTTGTAATCGTTATTTTGCTGACCGCAATCATTATTTGACTGTCTAATCTACATAGATATACATAGGTACGTCCACATGTTAAATACAAATAGTACAAGCATGTAACAGTAGGTACTGTTGAAATAATACTGTTTATATTACCAATGAGCAAAAGTTTCGAAAATATAGTCGATTTTGTGTTGCCTTGATTTTAATTCGACATTATCTACATCTATTTGAAATGATTACCACGTCTACCACACTCTTAATCTAATTCAAACATTAGAATGTACATACATACCACATGACAGTAGCCTATGGAAATGTGTTCTATTTCGTTCTCACAGTATAAGAGTACATTATAATTCACAAAGGTTTTTAGTTACCTTGTAACTCTGTTTAGTCTCTCAGTCCGGCAGTTTTTTTTATGTATGAGTCATCCAAAGTGACTATAATCTGCCTATTGAAGAGCATGAGCAGAATCCGAAGAAGAATCAGAAGAGTGGTGGTCACTCATTGCGAATGCAGGTAATGCAACAATGCAGCATGGTGACCAACACTATAGTGGCTCATCAAGACGCTTCCGCACTGGGCTTCCAGTGTCGTACTCATCAGCGAAACACGACATCGAAACATTTTGGGTTGGTCTTCTATGGGAGTAATACCACCCGGTCGAGCCTACTACCTTGAAGTAATATAATTTTTGTTACCGCTCCTCCGTTCTCCGAATAATATGCATAAACCAGTAGATAAAATATAGTTAAAATATTGAAATTTCAAAAGTGAACTATAATAAATACTTTAAATATAAGTATTTCCATGCTAATTTTAATTAAAATTGATACAGTTGTTTAGCCGCGTAACAGATAGACAAACAGAGTTACTTTCGATGCAAATTTTTATTTTTAGGTTATTAAAACATAGTTTTCATGTTGAAAGATTCCATTAGTATTATTATTTGACTGCCTCTGTGGCGCAGTGGTAGCGTATGCGACTGCTGTGCTAGAGGTCTCGGGTTCGATTCCGGAGTCGGACCAAATGTTTGATGATCTGCAAATATTTGTTTCGGAGTTTGGGTGTTTACTATGTATAATATGTATGTATTTACAAAAAAAAAGTATATATGTATTAATATCAGTCGTCTGGTATCCATAGTACAAGCTCTGCTTAGTTTGGAACTAGATGGCGTTGTGTGTTAAAATGTCTGATAATATTTATTTATTTATTTATATATTATACAACTAGACGGATGACTAGATATAAAATATAAAGCTAATGAGAAGCGTTTAAAAATACAAGTAGCCTAAAAGTACGCCCGGCCTCAGAATCTACATTATGTATTCATTGTTTGCACATACAACAATATTGAGTAACATATTCAATGTCATTGCTAACTGATGCGCATACGCTACTTATTGTGAAATTATGAGATAGCTTCAGTCATCTTCCAAGCCTTTATTATTCCTAAGATTAATTGGTGTCGGCTACTAGTTCAACCGGTTTTAACCGAATATCAATTTTTCTACGGAGTGACTGGCATCGGACCTCCGTAACCCTGAGGGCGAACTGATTTCGAAGGTCGAAGTAGTTGACAGTATATTTGAGGGCACTGACTTATTAAAAATGATTATCATAGATCTTCATGCCGCTATTAAGATATTATTATTATAAATATTGTTTCTTGTAAGAAAAACCTAACAGTAGCCCGACACGAAACCTCTTGATCGGCAATTTATATATTTCACGCCAACCAATATATCAAAGAGGCAGTCGATAAGAGAATCCACACCAAATAAAAATTATTTTAGTTTTGGTTCAGTTTAACCAGTTTGTTAGTTAGACCTCAATCTGAACCAAATCTAAACCGTTTTGTTCAGGTAAAATGTCATCAGTGAATTAACGGATTACAATACAAAGTGTTACCACCCTCGTACATTCCATAGATTTCATAATAAGCTACCGAGTGATCTAACAGCGCAGGACAATATGATGGTATAGTTGGCCAAAAGACCATTTCTAAGGAGAAGCCTTTATCCACTTGTGACGCCTCTGGTGTTACGGGTGTCCATGGGCGGCGGTAACCGCTTACCATCAGGCGATATGTCTGCTCGTTTCTCCACTACTCAATAAAAAGTGAACTATTTAAGGCTGTTGATGATGATGATAGAAAGTTGTCAATCAATTCGTTTGAAAAAAGATTTAGTACCACAGCTTCCAAGAACACATTCCCGTATAACAACATTACACAAACACAAAGCTCTCACAATATAATTTTGATGATGATAATGATGAGTTAATTATGGTGACAAACACGCGAAGACAAATATATAAATGTTTGTCGTGTTCTTTCTTGTGTTTTGTAGTGATCACCGCCTCGTCATGGCTTTTATAATTTATTAGTGTGTGTATTGTAAACCCACCCCTTAAGCGCTTAGCACTTTGTGCTACTAATTAGTGCAGAGTAGTGTTTCATATAACTTCGATGATCCGTGTTGATCACAATATACACTATAAAACAGTTATTAGTTTGAGTGTAGTCTTTATAGATTTTAGGGTTAATGTTCTTAATAAAAATCAGACGATAATTAAAAAAACAAATTTAAATGGTTTTACTGAAGAGGATAGCGATTTAAATTATTAAAAATAATTTTAAGTCAACGGTATTTGGCTCTTGAAAATGAACTTTAATCAACCATGAAAACGGTTATTTGAATACAGGTAAATAACAGTTTATTTAATAAATAAATTGATGATACGCATGTGTGGACAACGAAATAAATAGTAACGGTTTATTTAAATGTATTCTACATTTTCATAGTCCGAATTTGAATATATATACATTATTTTTATTACTTATGGTCGTACGAACAATATTAAGGTTTAATTAATTTCTAAACACTTCATTCTAATAGTATCTTAAAGGTACCTGAAATATGGAAGAGATAATTGTCGATTGTTCACCCTTGAGTAGGTATACGTGTGGAGCATACAATATAAAACAAATCGGAGTTTAGGCAAACAACACAACAAAACTAACTCAATGTTAAACTCAATGACAAATAATAATTATAACACATCATTTACAGAACTAGACTTAAATAAATATTCATACATTGCTTTACAAAAATCAGTTATAATCGACACCTGCTATGTAGTGCGACGATTTCTCACATCCACCACTCAAACCCCTACAACGCTACACAATGAACCAACCCACTTGGCTTAAGCCCGTGCTAGGTATACCAGCATTTGCTGAGATGAAGTTTTGAATAACCCATAATAATAATAATAATAATAACTAGCAACACCACAAGCAGTCAGATTTTCTTATACATTATTTTNTGTATTTAAAAATGTAATTAATATGTATATACAAGTTATAAAGAGAATAATAATATATTGTTTTCATAATTTTAAGTTTACAACTATATAATATACACTAAGCCCCACTAGGATTCCCTGTGTCGTGGGGATCAGTATCTTCCTTAGAATAGAAACATTAGAAAACAAAAGCGGGTACATGTGTTGTGATTGTGTGTATGTGCGTGCTCGTGAGTGTGCATTTATGCGAGTGTGTATGTGAGATTATGTGTGCGTGTGTGTGTGTGTGTGTGTGCGCGCGCGCGTGTGTGAGTGCCTACATGTGGGTGTGAAAAGGGTCGGTGTGAGTGTGTATGTACATTTACTGCAAGACTTGTACTATACTCTCAGTTTCCTTATAGCTTTTGCCCTGTAAATCAATGAGAAACGTTAATTTGACTACGAATGTGAAACCCAAGTTTCCGTTCTGTTAGATTACGAATTTAATTTCTTCTTCTTTAAAATCGATATCTACACAAAACAATTACACAACAAAGCAATAATACCAACTTGTACCGGGCTATTGTGCTTATGACGATAGTGACTAAAGAAACGATATTTCTGAGAAGAATTCCTAACACCTGCACACCATTATTATAACAACCAAATATAAAGAAAATACGGAATAAAGTTTAAAATCAATTTGTAAACCTCATTTGTTACAATCATAAAATAGAAGTATGTGTGCGTGTGAGTGTTGCGACTTGTGAGCGTATGAATTTGCGTATTTGAGTATGAAGTAAATATACACAGTTGTTGAACCATTAAGCGCTGAATTAGTTTGGTTATTTTACACAGTGCCAACTGTAAGGCATGTATCACGAATTACCTACAGTTTACCCGACGAAAGAAGGTTATTTTTTCGAGTGTATGTATGTATATATGCATGTATGAATGTATGTATATTCCTTTGGCACGCCGTGGAGCCTAAGAGAGTGGTATCAATAGATTCGTTTTAGTCGTGAGTGACACTGTATACATTAAAATAAAAAAATAACAAAGTTTAGGATTCTTGGCGCTAAAAAAAAACATGTTTTCAAAATGCATCGTGTGTGGTATCAAAATAAATAATTTTTAACCTTGATTACGCATATATATTTTAGATATAACTTTTATGTTTTATTAAAAAAAAAACTGAATTAAATAAATATGACAGATATGGTCACGGTCGGATTAGTTATAAATAATTTTACTTGTTTAATATCATGAATACATCATAATCAACTTTATTTTACAAATATAACATCGATCGATCGATTAGATCGATGTACGAACACTATACACCGCATATAGAACTTCTATAATCTTGTTTTATTTAAGAGTTAAAAATTAACAAGCTAACACTTGTCTATACAGTACATTGCTGCTATTATTGTACCGTGATATGAATACACACTATAAAATTAAATATATTTGACTATCCACCTACTCTTCGACAAGGGTGCTAACTAGTTGGAAACAAAGACAAGTAGCAAATAAGGTCAAGATGACACATTACGTATGTGCTCAATGTTATGACGGCTAGACATTTAAGGTTGGCCATTGTTCAAGAGGTTTACTCTCGTTCACAAATATGCCAAGACGGATCTGTGACTCACTCACATAATACACAATATTACTTAGTGATAACCTGCCTAAAAGAATGACGTCATTAAGATACTGATTCATATCAGACTGCTTTCATAATGGCATATAACACTTGTAGTGACGTTAAAAGATGAAAACATGTATAATGTGACAATACCTACTTTTTTTAACTATCTGACTTATAAGGCAGGCAAGGCCTCGATACACATATCTTTGGGTCTTAACCCATAGGAGTCTTTATAATAAGACACGTAATAATATGATTTCTGTGCTTAGGCCTCAGTTCGTGAGACATATACATGAGCTAAGTTTTGAACAGACGAGAGACGTAAAATGCTCTTTAAACTAAGTGCGTTCTTGGAAACTTTTTGTATTAATAATAATCATATTATTTACGATTTTCCGACTGAAAAAACTACGAAACAAATTTTTGTAGGTACATATACAATTTTGAATAAAGTATTTAATTTTTTTTTGTGAATTAGCTGCCAACTGGACTCTACTCAGCAAGATGATTGGCAGTCCACAACTGTGCGCTTTTCAAGGAACTTTCTGCCTCGCACAACAAAACTGTGGAATGAACTGTCGCCTGCGGTATTCCCAGCCCAATACGACCTTCAAACTTTCAAGAAAACAACCTAATTCTTCTTAAAAGGCCGGTAATTCTCTTGTGACACCTCTGGTGTTACGGGTGTCCATGGGCGACAGTAAACGCTTATCATCAGGCGATGCGTCTGCTCGTTTGCCACCTATATCATAAAAAAAGATGGAAAGCATGAATAAATCCAGGAGTGGTGGTCACCAACCTCATTGTGAATGCTTGCGGATAAGTATACAATTGTTTTACTTAACTTTGTATTTGGTCTGTATTTGTTTGAGTGTACTTAATGTAATGAATAGAGTTCGATTGAGTGTTATATAGTTAACACAAATACAAATCGGGAAGGTTTATTTGATTTTCGGTAGCTCGATTAGTATATTTTACATCGTCCGATTAATAAATGGACTAATTACCAATACCAAGAATTCGTAAAGGTTTTAAAACTCAATATTTCAATATATTCTTTGTCCTTTACGGTTAAATTACTAATTTTAAATTACTATTTTTTCTAAAAACAATAATAATCATATCTCGCTCCAAGAGTTAGGACTCACGGGTGCCACGTGGATGATAAACTTAACTGACTATATCCAGATCGTTTATTGTTATTGGAGTTTTCTTTAAAAGAATCGTAGAAGTTGATCCGAACTTCAACATTATTATGTAGATCTAAATAAGCTGTAGTCACTTCGCTATTGGTACGGAACCGAACTGCTGCAATTGCCAGGAAGGGAAGTTGAGCAGAACAGGACACAACGCATTCAGCGACCTATGCCCGGTGAGGGCGAAATGGGATAACATCGCGAGATCCACAATACAGTACCGGTGCTGAGGGCTCATCGGCAAGCATGATCTCATACCCATCTTGCACTTGTAACCTGAAGGTCACAGAAACTTTCCCCCAACCCATCGTCGAGTGTCCTGTACAGGAAGAGCAAGAATCTAAATTAGGGAACACTAAATTAGCAACCTTAAATGTAGATATAACAGTTAGCAATAAATATAAGCATAAAATAAAGAAATATTGTACAAAAATAGACAAAAATAACATGTGGGAAAAACTAGGCAACTGAATAATTATGATTCCAAAATAATAATTATTTTAGTAAATCATAATAAAAGTCAGCATAAAAGTAGGAAGTGAGTTGTACAGTACTGAATAAAAACTTAGTATTAATTTAAGAGTGTAATTTAGTTGTAAAAATTATATGTAAGCATACCATAAATGTAAGGACCCAAAATTGTTTATTGAATGATAGTATATAAATAGTACAGTATTATGGTGAATATATTAGCCTTAAATCAATATGTATATGAGTAGTACAGTATTATGGTAAATATATTAGCCTTAAATCAATATGTATATATAACTCAGAAGTTAGAATAGCATATAATGTAAAATTAGGAAGTAAGGTTATACTTTATTAAATGACAACGTGTAAGATTTATTTATATACCTCTGAAATAAAAAAGCAGATCAAATACAAACCTAGGGAATAAAGAATCCAGGAATCCCACCTGATGAGTATGAAAGGATGAATGAAAGAAGAAAATAGTATGAGGAATAAAAGTACGAGCAGCATACCAGCGAGAACTGGAATGAAAGGATCTAGATAGCAATAGGCTCCGATTATGTTGGAGGTGTTAGTATAAAAAACAAAAAAAAAATAAGCTGTAGTCTGTACCTAATAATATGAATAAAAATGGTTTAATCGATATGTCGTATCTTTGATAAGATATCGACAAGAGGTCTACACAGGACGCATCCGTCGACCGTGACACAGGACGTGTGACCCCGGCCCTGTTACACTCACCTTACACTTGTAAATCATACTAACTTAGGGCCACTACTATGCCTATAATTTGCATTAGATTTGCTCATAAAAGATACAGTGTGAAGATTTTCCACTTATAAGTGTTGATTGAAGTTTTACACATATTTTTATGTACATAAGAATACATTTTCCCAAGGGTCCATCCATTGATATATCGGTAAAAGTAGTCAATGCCAAAGCAAAATTGGTTCAGCGATTTATCCGTGAACGCGTAAAGGATAGACTTTAGTTTAAAAAAGAGGCAGTTTGAAAGTATTGACCCAAAAGAGTACCCGCAGTTTCCAATTTCCTAAACGTAAGTCAATAATGACGGCCAAATGTGACCAATTCAATATATTTTGCACTAATCGTTGACCAAAACGGGGAAGTATATAAACGAACCATCATATTTATGTAATTTAGTAGTTGGTAGTCGATTAACTTAAGTCACATAAAACACCTATTCTGATGTAATATCGCGTTCATGCGGCACACTTCACATATAGTTAACTAATGACTCGATGATATTTTCTTCATTTTTAATGGTATTCAATTTCAAATGCGATACGAATGAGTAGAGAGTTCCAATTGAAATATAATTATTTCCAACTTTGAAAAACCCTTAAAGTGTATTTTATAAGTTTCTATCTCAGGTAGTATTCTTCCAACTACGTCATGCTTATTAATCTACTTAGGGAAAGCCATTTTTAGAAAATTCCACTGACCACATCTCTCCAAAATTTATTACAACCACATTAGTATAAAACTTAGGATTTAAAAGAATACATACAGGTATATTAAATGCACAAGACCACCTAGTTGATCTAGCGATTGACGTGAGCGACAACCATGATGCTAAAACCCAACTGGTTGGGTTTTTATAACCAGAATTTCTTAAAGAAGCCCGGTGTTTGGAAGAGGGAAGACGGTGTTTCCCGCCCGTGTCCCGTAGAGCACGTTAAACTGTTGGTCCCAGTTGTCATGAACACACATGACAATCATTTTTAGGCAGTCAGTGCCCTCAAGTATACCGACAAATAGTTTAACCTTCGAATTTAGTTCACCCTCAGGGTTGCGGTGGTCCTGTACCAGTCTCCTCGTGAAAAACCCGATATTCAGATAAAACTAAAACCAATAAATCTTGGGAATAATATAGGCTAAGAAGTTAATATTCATGCATATTTTGCAAATACGCACATCACATCATTTGACTATCTCGGTGGCGCAGCGGTAGCGTATGCGACTGCTGTTCTTCAGGTCTCGGGTTCGATTCCCGGGTCGGATAAAATGTTTGTGTGATCTACAAATGTTTGCTTCGGAGTTTGGGTATTTTTTATGTACGTATTGACAAAAAAATAATATATATAAGTATTTATATCAGTTGTCTAGTACCCATAATACAAGCTCTGCTTAGTTTGGGACTAGATGGCGTTATGTGTTAGATGTCTGAAATATTTACTTATTCTTTTCACAGCTGACAGCTTTTAACAGTCCGCTGCTAGACACAAGCCCCTCCTTGGAAATAATGTTGTGGTCTACTAAAGCACGCTGGCCATACGGGTTGGTATAGTTTATTTAAGATTTTCTTCTCTTTGCAGTGGTGTTATCTTACTTAGTTTGCCTCCTTACTAGGCTCTTACGACACCCAAAGGATAATGAGGTGTGGTGACTTTCCATATTCTTAACCGGTCACCATACGAATTATGAACACGTATGCAGAAACCTACTTTGGGAAAATTTAAATAAAATTTATCATCAGCAACCCATAATGTCCCACTGCTGGGCTCGGGTCTCCTCTCAGGAGAGGGTTAAAACCATACGTCCCCACACTGGCCAAGTGCTTATGCTTTAGTTTGATTTAATATTTTAATGTGTGTTATGTGTAATGTCCCAACCCTAACGCTGATGATAGATCAATTTGTAAATAACAGACTGATCGGTTAGTTATGACAAGATAATAAATCGTTTGAATAAGTAAAAACAATTTTCTTAGCACGTAACATGACATGAATATATACATTTACATTTTACGTATATCGATTGTTATGTTCAACATATTAAATAATAACAAGTAGGTATACAAAATGTTAATAAAACCAGTAATGTTGTCAAATGTCGAGAATGTCTTCCTGGTTTTTAAGAACACAAAATGTCAAGGGTTGGACATTCATATAAAAAGTTTCGCGCTTTTTTTTGACACAAATCTATAACAGTAACATAACTAAGGAAATATGTAGTTAACTTAAGCTATATCTAGGGTTTTCGATGTTATTAGAAATTGATAAAGAAAGTTTTTTACACTTTATTTAAACATTTATTTATGGACTAGGTCTTAGAAGGTTAATTAGAAGAAAGTTCAGATTCATAATTTGCTAATATTAGTTTCAATATCCAATGATGTACAACATACAGTTGAATACTTCTAATGATCACTTTATTTATTTATTTATTTTTTATTTTAAAACTTCATGCACACATGTACAACGGCGGGCTTAATGCCCAAGGCATTCTCTACCAGCCAACCTTTGGATGGTGTAGAAATTTTGTGGGGTAGATGCATTGTGGTGGGAAAAAAAAAATATATATATATATATTCGTGAAGTTACGATATATACATAAAATATAAATAAATATATACACACGGTAATATATAAACTTTATATACATACACTATGATGCACACTAATACATAAACCTTACATACGTACACTGTGAGTGGGTACTAAGTTGTTTACTAATTAAGGCTTTCCTGCCATCTGGTAAAAAGGTGGTTTTTTACATTCTTCTTAAATGAGTCACGGCTTGTAGACATCCTGATTTCGAGTGGGAGCGTGTTCCACAGCATTACAGCCTGCACAAAGAATGAGGAGTTCACAAAATCAGAGTTGTGAGATGGACACAAGAGAAGCAGATTGTTAGAGGAACGAAGATTTCTATCGTGATTCGACGATAAAAAACGTAGATAGGGTTCAAGGTAAGTTGGTAAAGATGGGGAGTTAAGGAACGAGAAAAGATAGGTCAGCGCTCGCTGACTGCGGCGCTGGCGAATGGGTAACCACTGTAGTTGAGTACGGAAAGTAGACACATGATCATACTTGCGGAGATTGTAGATGAATCGAATGCAGTTATTAAGAAGACGGTCGAGTTTGTTGAGGAGGTCTGCATTCAGGTCGAAATAACACACATCACCGTAGTCGATTAGAGGAATAATGAGAGACTGTGTGAGTGAGAGTTTCGTTTTAGGAGGCAGGAAGTTCTTAAGACGGTAGAGTGTTCGCAGGTTACCTGTTACTTTCTGGCTCAAATGAGTAACATGGGCTCGCCAATCAAGAGTTGAATCGATGAATAGGCCGAGATCCTTGACCACGTCGCTCCAAGGTATGACTAAGCCGTTGAAGACGACCGGCGAGACAGACTTAGTATTCAATCGCTTCACCATGTTCTTGCTGCCAATTAGAATTGCTTGGCACTTAGTAGGGTTAACTGACAGCCCGAATCTCATAGACCAGGATTTTNTTTTTTGGGAAGAGGTATGACGAAAGCCTTACGCCAAAGAGAGGGAAAGGTTCCTGAGTCAAGAGAGTAGTTTATTATGTGAGTTATTGCCAACAGCGTGTAGTCCAAGATGGTAATGACCATGCGTCGGCTAATACCATCACATCCCAACGAATTGGAGCGGATAGATAGTATGATCTTCTTGATATCCGCAGAAGGCACTGGAGAAAAATCAAAAGAGTCGATGTTGGGGCGGGTAAGACCAGATAGGTAATTCAGCGTTTGGCACTTGGTTTGAAGGTCCAGCGTTGTAGTGGATGAGAAATAGCGGTTCATATCATTTAAACCGATGGTGTTCTTAAACTCTGGACGAGGCTTATTGCCAATACCTAAAGTGCCAAGAAACTTCCAGATGCTGGAAGAAGAAGATGACGAGTTTAAGAGTATATCATCGAAATGCTGTACCAAAGTTTTGTTCAATACAGTGCTTACCCATACATTCTTAAAAGCAAATGAGAAAGCTCAGTGAAAGAAATGTCAAGGGTGATATCACTCACGTGAACAAAGTTGAATAAACCTTTTTAATTGCACTTTGTTGCCTTGAAAATTCTTTGATGAACGACTTTTGATAAATAAAAGCTTTAACAAATAAACGTATTATTTTAATTTTTATCTTCCAATTACTTGCTTGTGCACGTTGTAAATGCCACCAACACTTTTACTGAAACTTGAAAGAAAAATAATTACTTACAAACATTTTTATTTATCTGTTGTAATGTCGAACATGTTTCATTTGCTCATTTTACCTGTACAATAAGATGAAACGTATGATTTCATATACAGTTTACGTAGAAATACGTATAGTAATTTTATTATTGTAATGATTTTACGGATTCACAAATTAATATAAACTGGTTAAATTTACTTTTTATAGTCAATTTTTTCGTCCAGCAAACTTGAAAACATTCAATAATCAAAATTTTTTTCAATGCTTTTTTGTTGTTTTCTTTAATTAACTGTACTTACTTCTTGATAGCACTAATCATATGCATGGCTAACCTTTAAAATAAAAAAAATATTAATAAATGACATATTAAATATATAATATAGTAAAACAGAAAAGTGTTGCTCAGTTAACAGCTTTCATTTAACAGACCGCACAAACGTACCGTTAAAATAAATAAGCAATCAATATTATACAAATATTTGCATGAGCCAGTCTAACTGCTTCCGTGGCTCATCTCATAAAATCGACGTAATTAGATTCTTAGCTATTTGAAGTAGGACACTTGGATTTCCCAATAGCGCGCCATCATAGCCTTTAAAGTTTCCCGCTACAATCGTTTGAGACAATACGCTATCAAATTAAAAAGGACGACGTCTTCTATGGACTTGGGTGTGGCGAAGAGGGGATGGATAGTTGGCAGGATATCGTCTCGGACGAAGCGCAGTGGGTTTTCTGAAGGCTGCGGCGCGTGCCGCATGCCAACACCGCGTATGACCTCGTACGACCCTATTAATACAAGATACATCGACGATCTCACGTAGTCAGTAATCACAACCATGAGGTTCATCTACAGGTGTTTGTGTTTCGCCTCTGTGCTGAAGATCGTGGTGCCGGCACCGGCGAACGGGTTCGTCTTCCCTGACGATAGAAGGCAACAAAAGAAATTGGAACCAGTGATCACGCCACCAGTTCTGCCCGTTATAGAACATTTGGAACGTGATCCAAGTACACTATTACCAAGCGAACGAAAACCTAGTCAATTCAAACCGAGATTTGGTTTTGGTGGCGGTTTCAATGTGGCGCCGTCTGGAAACGGTGGGCTTACGGCGAGTATTAGTAGCAGCGGGAATGGAGGTGGAGCCAGTCATTCAGCTTCACAGTCCTTCTCTTTCGGATTCAACGAAGGCTTCAGCGCATCGCACTCCGCCAGTCAAGCTTCATCGTTTAATGGTTTTGGAAGGTCAGTAACCTTTTGTTAGTTTAGGAGTCTCATTCAATAATACGATGTGTCTTAGAGCGATCATTGTAGACGTAATTGCTTCGTTTCGTGACGCTATTAAATGACAATATCTTTATTTTCAACCATTAAAATAACATTAAGTAGTAAGTCTTCTTAAAACATATATGTGACTCTTTCAGAAAGTTATTGCTTCGAATGTACGTCAAAGTAATAACTTTCTGAAAGATGTGCTCATGTTTATATTTTGAATGTTTCTTAAATATGTAAATACATTTATACTAATTTATTATATTGTTTTCGTTGGGAAACAATGGAAATAATAAATTTAAGTGTATGTTTTTATAACAGAATAATGATGTTAATGTGAAAGCCAGAAAAAAAGTTAAGGATTACCTTAAACCATAAACGTCTAATTATTTTTACTATCTTAACATTGATTGTAAAATAACTTCTATCAATATTTAAAATATCGTACATAAGACGTAATATCTTTTTTGTAAAATATATTGATCACAAAAAAGTCTTGATACCGGTTATCATAATCATAATGTGATACTAAGATTAAAGATTAGTATGCATGAATAATCAATCATTTTAATTTTTAGTATGATTTCTGTATGTTATTGACATACTTTACTTACTCGTTTATTGAAATGGTTATCAAGCATGTCAATTTATTATTTAAATGTTTATGCAGTAAATCACTGATTATGATATAATTCAATAATAACTAAGATTAGTTTGTATTGCATCTCGAATTTATTCCATTCAGATATAAATTCAAGTAAAGCAGTGTATAAGTTCTTTTTTAAGACATTCTTAAGTAATCAATCATTCTATTTTCATCATCAACCCGCTGGACATAGGCCTCTCCGAGGGCTCACTACAGAAAACCCGGTCTACTTCTTTGTGCGTCTTAATGTACTCAAAATGAAATATACCACACTTAGTACAAGAATAATAAGTATGTACTAATTTTTAGTTTTGGATAGCTCATTTATAACTGACCTGAGACCGGCCACCGGGTGGATTTTAGTAGAATAACCACAATCCAGGCTCCCTAGTCCCCGAGGAGCCGGAGTTCCTAAGCAATTTTAAACCACGTCAACAAAAAAAAGTATCTTAATATCATACACATTTCTCATTTTGCATATGATACAAAACAAATGTGTGATCTTAAAATAAATATGCAAAATTAGTATAAGATTTAAATAAGTGTATTTAAATATTATGGTCTACTAATGGACGCTTAAGGTTTTTCTTCTATTACTAGTTTATAAATAATATTAAGTCGAACCATGCTACGAATTCCATTAAATTTATTTTAAGGTATGACTAATTTATACTTTAAATTATAATTTTTGTTTCTCGTTTATAGGTTTTTTTTCATTATAAAAGAAAACAAGTATTTTTTTATGGAATTAGACTGGAAAATTTAAATATATTTAAATAAAATAAGACTTAAATTAATATTGTAAATAACTATAAAAGGCAATAAATTTTGTAAACAATAGTTCATAGAGAGGTTAGAAGAGAACTTATGACGTAATATCATAGTTACTAGTACTCTACTTATCACGAAGTACCTGGATAACATGACGATTATTTCGTTAAATTTTCTTAAAATCCTAGCTCAATCCCAGCCAGATCGCGCCCATGAAAGCCCCTGCACACTATTTTCGAGAAAATCGTTGGAGCCGTTTCCGAGATTCAGATTATATACCTTATACATAATTTAAATGAATCTCGGAAACGGCTCCAACGATTTTCATGAAAATAGTATGCAGAGTAATCTCTTAAAGCAAAATGTTCTTTGACACAGCCATTAGGTCATTCTTTTGTATAGAATTTTCTAAGTTAACCTATAGCATATGTATATACATAGTGTCAGATTCATATTATTTTTTACGCACTTTTCTATACCGTAGTAATTAAATTTATTAGACCATTTATTGCACGAATGTATTTCACTAATCTTCGTCACTATCTCTTGATACAAAAAAATATTACTTCACTGTTCAGTAACCCTTTCGAAAGATGTCTCAGGTTTCGTATATTAATTCTAATAATTAATTAATATTCGTGATAGTTAATGAGTGGTGTGGAATGCCTATAAATACCGATTTTTACACTATATTATAAACTTAACGTGAGTCTATGATTAACATTCTTAACTTTACGACCTATTATTATTCATTATACTTACTCTCAAAATCACGCTTAAAATCAATCCCCGATCCAGCAGTTCCAGTGATAAGCCGGAACAAACAGGCAAACAGACAGACAGACAGACGGACAGATTGAAAAAAGGCTTTTTTTTATGAAAGTATTATATTTACTTCTATATGCTTTTATTGAAAAGGTGTTAATTTGAAATTACAAACAGACATAATTTAATTATATTAGTAGTATTGATTATACTTACAAGTTAAATCACTTCTACTTACCTACTCATCCAAACTTATTGATTATTTTCAAACGCTCACTCTTATCTATTTTATTCAATTAAAATCGAATTGAATATATTATTTTTTCTACAACTCGACTCTTTTTACTATCTAAAAAAGTGTTTGGATAGCAAAGTTGGGTCTGTGGTCAGTGATTAGTAACTGGGTCTACGTCAATAGACCTGGTTACCTGCATATTTTAAAAATTTCTTCCCTTATTCTCTTTACTCTAACAACTTTTGCTAGTCCTACAAATTCCAACACTTTCTGAGATACAGAGTTCTATAAACACCAAAAATGAATTTCGTACGGTAGGATAGTAAAGTACATAAGGTTAGAATCAAACCAAATAATCTTGAAACTCCTATGTAGTTCCATGAACTTATTTCAATTCACAATTATAATACCTTTTCTCTTCGCTCTAGGAACTTAGGAATATCGAATAAACAACCAAAGGAGGCTATATCATGCCATGTCATTCAAATTAATCATCATCTGTCAGTGACAAATGACGATGTTGTGAAGTCAAAACGTCGACACTCCAAGAATGTACACATTGCCATAGACAGATAGAGAGAAATCAATTTTACGTCATTGCACGCGCAAGTTACTTGTGCCAAAAATTACATTGGCAGGTTTTTGCATAGAATATGGTAGAAGATTGTATCGTAAATAAATACTGAAGCCTCCTTCATTAAAACGAATATAAATAAACTCTCGGCAAATATAATTATTAGAGCATTTTATTTCTATTACATATTTCAATCAAATAAACGTTAAAATATATTGCTCAATTAAGTGGTCTAAAACAGTGACGTCACTAGTTTATATTTCGTACATTTTTCATCTAAAGTAATCGTTTTGACAGATGATTAAAAGTGACTAATTTGACTAAGGTGCCATCTTCTGTGTTGCATTATCATGCAACGTGGTTTGATTTTTAAATTAAGTAATATGAAAACGTATTGACTCTAATGTGGCACCACATCTAACATTTGCTTAAATAACTTAGATTTTCCAAATGTGACACAACATGCCAGTGGCATACTTTTACTTATGTCACATACTTCAGTGCATATTTCATATACACTTGAATGTGTTTTCTTGCTTAATGCATATTTTACTAACCAAATGGACTTGGAAGCGAGGTTCATAGAATTATTTGTGTTTGTATTTAGGGAAAATGATTTGCATTTAAATTTTATTTAAAGTCATGTTCAGACTTACAACCTATATAATATTTACATAATACTAAAAGGTACCTCACGGAATCCTCTTTATTATTTTCATAGCTTGGTAATATTTTAAGTGTTATCATTCAAGTTCGTGTTGAATAAGACTTACAGAAAACAATTAAAAAAATAATGATGGTAAAAAAGGCGGAGGTTATCGATTCGACTGTATTTTTTTATGTTTGTTACCACATAACTTTAACAAAGAATTCGAATAACCTTCTGGGTGAACTGATTTTGATGATTGTTATTTGAAAGCTGGTGCTTCCCTTGTGGTCCCATTTCAGTGGGTCTAGTTCGTAAACTCGGGTTTTTTTGTTAAAATTTGTGATTATTATTAATCTGTTGTACGTTCTAAACTTAGAGACATCATCCGGTTCAGTTATTCCGGTGAAAAATAAAATTGGCGCAACTAACAAGCTTAGTTCAATATTAACTAACAAACAATTGGATATTCTTCTTCCCTACGGCTCTATCAGCAGCAATAATGTAAAAAGATGTTTTTGTTAACCAAAACAGTAAAGGTAGGTTATTATTGGCCAGGCCTTCTTTTTCCGATTTATTTTACGTGAGATATTAAGCAATTTGTGTTAATTACTAGCTGACCGGGCAAACATTTTTTTGCCATACATCCAATAAAATTACGAAAAAAGCAAATTTGTGATGGGTCACCCTTATCACTTAGGGGTATTAAAAATAAATTTTGGCAGATTTTCGGACCTACTCGATATGTACACAATACTTTATCAAAATCAGTCCAGACGTTTTGGAGGAGTTTGGTAATAAACACCATGACACGAAAATTTTATATATTATACCACCTGACCATGCAAACGTTGTTTTGCCATAAAAATAAAAAACGTTCAGAGGTTGATCGTAGATTGTTTGAAAATTTACGGTTGTATGTATTTTTAATGCTGTATCATAAAAAAATAGACACAAAAAATTGTTCTAAAGAATAAAATACAATTTAGCGGTGGACTACTCTTAACATTTAGGGGGATGAAAAATAGATGTCCGATTCTCACACCTACCCGATATGCTAACAAAATTTCATGAGAATCGCTCAAGCCGTTTCGGAGGACTTTAACTACAAACACTGTGACACGAAAATTTTATACATTAGAATTTGTGCTAACTTCACATAAGACTATAATGAAACAGTAGATAACCAATCATTAAAAATTTAAAACAAAATAAAAACAATTATTCAATCATAAATGTTTAATTTAAACTAAGTACCGAAAGGTCATGACTGAATACGTTATTTTGAAAACATTGACCTTAAACCTTGATAGAAAGGCCAGACTCGACCATGAATTTTTATGCCTTTTATGTATAGGAATAAGTATATGAAATTGATTATGACATTTGTTTGTTGATTCATTTCTGTAGTAACGGTTAAAGAGTATGGAGTGTCAATATCCTCATACGTAGTGTTCCTTAACAGCCGACTTAGGAGTCTAAATACGCAAGACTACAGAATTGCATGGTGCAGAAAACAACTCCTATATTCAAGAAATGACTGACTAAACTTTCACTTTATGAATAAATGTCTTAAATAACTGTCGTGTATGTATCTGTAACAGAGAGACAGAGGCGCTCATAGCCCAGTTGCACTCGGTGATTAGAAACAATCATCGAGGGTAAGCAACGATGGCGCGGTCAGTACCTGGATGGGTGACCGCTGGTGGCATGTTACCATGAGCGTCTCCTTGATTCGAAGGTCACGTTAAGCAGTCGGTCCTGGTTGTTATCATACGATAACAGTCGTGAAGCTTAGTTGGAGGCCTTCGGGCGGCTTAAAAACATCCAACGGCAAGATTTACGTAGCCACAACGTATTCTTGCCAGTCCCCAACCCGCACATGGCCAGCGTGGGGAAGTATGGCCTTAACCCTCTCCTGAGAGGAGACCCGAGCCCAGCAGTGGGACATTATGGGTTGTTGTTTGTTTGTTTATGTATCTGTAACGACGACGACGGTGAGTAAGCAACGATTGCGCGGTCAGTACCTGGACGGGTGACATGATACCATAAGCGTCTTCATGATTCGGTGGTCACGTTAAGCAGTCGTTCCCGGTTGTTCTCATAGGATAACAGTCGTGAAGTTTAGTTGGAGGCTTTTGGGCGGCTTAAAAGCATCCAACGGCAAGATTACGTAGCCTCAAAGCTGTCTTGCCAGTCCCCAACCCGCGCTGCGCCAGCCTGGGGACGTATGGCATTAACCCTCTCCTGAGAGGAGGCCCGAGGCCAGAAGAGGGACATTATTAGTTGTGATGAATGATGATGTGTTTGTATTATATATAAGTATCGTGTCATGTTGTTGCTTACAATGAATCCCAAAAATATCCATTCCAAAAATGTGTGTTTTGCTGGCGTGTTTAAGATAAGAAAATACTGTTGAAAATAAGAAAAAAAAATCCAAATGTGTTTAACGACATTGTTTTTGATTTACTTTCAAGTCGTGGGTAACATTAAATTTAAAGTTGTATTCGACAAATATTTAAAAACATTACAATGTTGTTTCACAATACATTAGTACTAGGTATAAGCTATAAGTAAACAATGTACCACCAATGTACAGCATATTCAAGTTATATAAGAAAAGACAATGCAATTACTGATTATTATTTGTACGTGGTTAAGTGCTATTGTAATGGCAGACAATCACAACTAAATAAATAGACTTTTAAAAATAGATTGTGTTCTACCATAATAAGTGGCGTTCTAGTCAAATCTACGTTAATTTGAGAATTCTATGAAACCGTGCTTATACTAGATTCAAAAATATTATTATTACAACAAGAAACTTACCATAACGGGTAGAATATTTAAGAACTTGACACACGCATTCGTTAAATATGTAAAAACATATGACCTGAATTGCGTTAAGCTTAAAATAACAAGAAATGGAAAACAAACTATTCATACAGAAGTCTCATAATATAGAGGTATAACAAATGAAATAATGGAAAATATTGTTTTTTTTTTCTAGTGGGTTCAGCGGTAGTCAAGCAAGCAGCCAAGCGGCCTCATTCAGTGGCTCCGGACACTCTGTCTCAGGTGCAGCTTCGTCTGCAGCTGCTTTAGGCAACGGCTTTGGAGGAAACTTCGGCAGTCAAAGCCAAAGCGCTTCATCAGCTTTCGGATTTAATTCTCTGAATGGATTTCAACAGCCTAACGTAAGTATCAAATGATGACATAAAAAAATGTGCACACAATGCCCTAGTCATGTACGTATTACACTTATCCGCATATGCAGATGTGAGTGGAGCCAAAGGGTTAAATATAAAAATACTACCTTTCCATAGCTAATGTTCAAAATTGATGGCCCCCTACACGGAGAGTCCGTTTACACGAAGAGCCGATCATCAGTTCTGAACGTGAATAGAAATAATATTCGTTTGTACAATTCTCACTTAGATATAAGTTTTATTTCATTGCCGCCACATCTGAGTATATTATCAAAGGATTCATTTGCCAGATCTATGATAAATATTACGAGTTTTTAAAGTGAAAACTTCTTTGGCGGCGTTGTGCACTATTTGTGATGCGTAAATAATGTTAAACTCGCGTCAGTATACGTGACCTGAACGAAAATTCGTAAGACGCAGGGAAAGTAGACCATAAATTGTCATGTTTGTATACGATAGCGCAATAAATGAATATTGACTGCCTCTGTGGCGCAGTGGTAGCGAATGCGACTGCTATGCAAGAGGTCTCGGGTTTGATTCCTGAGTCGGGCCAAATGTTTGTATGATCTGCAAATATTTGTTTCGGAGTTTGGGTGTTTTCTATGTATAATATGTATGTATTTACAAAAAAAAGTATATAAATATTAATATCAGTTATCTAGTACCCATAGTACAAGCTCTGCTTAGTTTGGGACTAGATGGCGTTGTGTGTTAAAATGTCTGAACATATTTATTTATTTATTTATTTATTGTATTTTACCACATAAAAGATTCATTCCCGTTCGTGCAAAATTATTCCCTAACCATTCCTAAATATCAAAAATGCTTAACGCTAACATTCAAGTTTTCACTTCTGCCGGCACTCCCGGAATCCAACTTTTTTTTTCATTGAATGAATCTGGCTCATGGATCATCTGAAAATGAAGAGATAGTTTTAAACTGCTTCCTAAAGAAGTCTTACTGCAGCTGGCTCACTTTCAAATCTAAAACACTAATGAGGTTGGTGAAGTTCATGATAAATATTTCTCATACTAATTAAAATTTCCATAATTACACATTTAAGGTCTTTGGAGACGGTCTCCTAGACGCCAGGCACAGAGGCGCACCGAACTTCCCTCAGTTTCCTAATTTTACTGGAAGAAGCAAAGGAATTGGGGCAGCAGCCTTCAGGACAGGAAAGATCGGTGGTCCTTCAATAAGAGGCGGAGACGATTTCTTAGCTGTACTTGTTTCCGATTAACTAACGGTCTTTATTCGACCTTTTTAGATATGCCTTATCTAAAAAGGTCGAATAAAATGCTCATGTATAGAAAATAAGACTGGAGAGTCTTTCAGAGATTAAAAATAGTTGGTGTTAGAAGACAATAAATCGTGCACATACACTGAGATTAAATATAAGAAACTGAACTAGTATGCTCAACGATTTATCGAAATAAATATTAAATGCATTATGAACGCTGCATTCAATGTAGAGATTGTATGACTACTATTAAATTACACGTTTCTTTTTCAGATAAATACACTTTGATCCCCTTATTTAACAACGGTGCTAAATAAAAACAACGATACTGTGTTATTTTCAACTCTAAGGCTCTAAGTTATAGTTGAAAATAACACAAAAGCGTTGCTCGAAGTTAAAACTTGTGGTATGGGGATCGGGATTTTGAATAATTCTAATAATACGAGGCTATTATGACGTCAATTATTTCCATTTGAATGTAATTTTAATGCTAAAGATTGAAATAACGTGTGACGTTTTATGTTTTAATATGTCTCTGATTGTACGTTGATCAGGTAATAATGTCAATAACAGAAAATGTGTCGTGACTCTAAAGTTTTGGTAATAATAATATTGTGAAATTAATGTTATTAATATTTATCTTCTCTCTGGGAAAATACAGAAGATCTGTTTATTTTAACATAAAATAAGTTAAGGTTTAAGGTAGTCTAAGATTTATTTATTAAATTATTTCGTTAAGAGTCTGTTTGTTTTATTATAGCAACTAATTTGAGCATTCTTAGTTCTTCATGTTTGTTTCATCGCTCGATGAAGCTCACCGTTCATGCATTTCGAAATACTTAAGCACCAAACTCTAAAGCGTTCTGGCTGAGTGTTTGCAACTTTTTTATAAAAGAAAATTATTGAAGTCATTTCGTAAACTTGTATTCTAGCTAAACAAATATCATTTTCTTAAACTATAATTTTAATGTCGTCAATCGTGTTTTTGGAATATTTAAAAAAACAGTATTAAATACACATTGATCATTTCTGCTACAGGTGTCTACATTATCATTGAGTAATCTATTTTGAATATTTAATATATAGCCGAGAATTCATTAATTTAATAGAATTACTTAAATATTATTTTGTACAGACCACAGCGATAACAGGCTTTCAATGGTTCTCCTAGTAGACCCCAGATAGGGTCTCAGGATATACAACAAACAATATAAAATTAAAAAGTTACAGGAGAGCATATAAAAAGTAACTTATATAATGTATAAAGAGCGGCTTTATTGCTATAAGCAATGTCTAAACCGTCTTCATCCTAAAAATTAACAAAACAAAAAAATGTGATAGTGGAGGCGCGCCTACCAGCGCCTCATGCCGCCCTGAGTGTGGCCGCGGATGGGCGGGACGGGCTTTCCCCCCCATCCGCTTCACAGGCCACCCGCGAGGGGGCGACGTTACGCGTGTGCCGTACGTCGCCTTAATTGAGAGTCTTTACCATCAGACGGTGCCCGCTTCAGTGCGGGCAAGCGCTGGGAGGGGTCCGGATGGCGTAAGAAAGCGGTTCCCGGATCTCTCCCGTCTCAGGCGCAGAGTGGCACACCGTGGTGGTTTAGTGGGTAGTCTGGCGGGTCAGTCAGGAGTCCCAAACAATGCGAACCCACTAAAAAAAAAAGTGGTATTTAATTACGAGATAAAGAATATCTTTACATAGACATCATCTCATCACCCTAGCCTTTATGATTCCCAAGATTAATTGGGGTCAGCCACTAGTTCAACCGTTTTACCTGAATATCAGTTTTTCCACGGACTGACTAGCATCAGACCTCCTTAACCCTGAACTGAATTCGAAGGTTGAACTGACTTCCCAATAACGATACTCGTAGGTGTTCAAGACAACCGGGACCAAGGGCTTAACTTCTTACCTTATTCATATTATAAAAGATGTATTCCAAATTTGAATAATAATTATGTGAAATAATAATACAAGATAATAAATAAAATTCTAAACATACATAGTCACATGAACATACATAATATATATCAATGTACACACACTACATATATACATTTTGAATATTAACTGCCAGAAGATAGCGCTTGTGTATCTTTGTCATTTAAATTTTTACTAGGGACCCGGCCCGGCTTCGGTCAGAAGTATTTGCAATTCTCAGATTATCTTCACTATAATATGCATGTCGAGTGCGAACACTCCATCTATTGTTGAAAACTTAATTAAAATCCGATGAGTACTTTAAAATATCTAACTGAACCGACAGCGGGAGCGATATCATTTTATGATGATGATGTTCTCCGGTCTCAACGGAGACTATGCAGGAGATATTATAGTGCACAAGTGTGTGTGCAAACACAGGTGCACTCTCTGTTCCCTCTCTCTCATTATCCGATGGGACAGTTAACCGACACGATCAGGGAGAGATCAGGCGCAGGACCGATAGTTTTACGTGCTCTCCGAGGCACGGGGGTTCAAACCCCAACACAGAAAAACTCAATAACACTTTTGGCCCGACCCGGTATTTGAACCCAAGACCTCTTGATTGGCAGTCGCATACTTCAACCGCTAGACCAACGAGGCTGATCATTTTACACTATGTAAAGATTATTAGGGTTTTCATTTCAAGATTTTTAGCATAAGAGTAAGAAGTATTTGTACTTACGTGTAGAGTTTCAACAATCTTTGGATGACTAGTTCTGGACACAGGCTTCCCCTTAGAAAATAAGTGCGCATAGAGTTTGTTTCATTTTATCCTTTCTTAACAGTTCCTTCGCTACCTTAGTCAGCTCGTACCGACAAATTGAATAGGGACGATTACACCAACGCAAAACTCTTAACGTATCAATAAACGAAACGGCAATTAATTAAATCGTAGAAAACTTACCAGGAAAAAACAATTTTATATAAGTATTTCAAGTTTCGCAATCCTGATAATGAAACTACGCAACTGCAAAATAAATTACTTTCAGGAGCATCTCATTGCTAAGATTAAAATCTTATGTCTGTTCTTCGAATCTTAAAAGTTAAGGTTCATAATTCATCATACACGTATCTTGAACTTATTTTAAAGTTTGTACGAGCTATGAAACACGATAAAAGAATGTAAAACAGTCAATTATATAAAGTTATTATTGCTTTATGTGGCAAGGTCCCGTTACTTTCAAAACAGTTATTTCCTTTTTCATAATGTCATCCATTACCCTCTTACCTTTTAAATTTCTTATAATTAATTACAGAGAAAATAAAGATTTTTGGATGAACAATCTCTTACACACAACTTATTGAAACTCGTTAAATTGCTAACATTATATTATCAGGCACCTCGTTGAAACAACTTCCGGACATGCTATTTTATTACCTACTAGCTGACCCGGAGAACTTCGTACCTTCATATTCATTTTCGTGTAAATTTCCTGAATTACCGGCATATATTGGTACGCCCGAGTTAATTTCCCGCAGGTCCGCAGTGTATACGACTAAACGGACTTAGAAAATATAACACCTTCAGTTTTCTTTCATTTTTTTCTATACAGAAGTTGTGCTGAAAATAACAAACACATTAATAATCGAAAGTTATGCGCGTACATACATTTTTGTGATTCATTTTTATTTATACAGATACTTATTGGAATAATAGCTATGATCGTATGAATAACTCTAGCCTGCAAGTAACCGGCGCAGATTGAGAAGTAGTTACAAAGTTAGTTATGAATAGATGCGAGATCTTGGACTATAAGTAATTACAACTAACTTTGTTACGGAGTTGTATCTTCTAAGTGCCTGATAATATAATATTAGCAATTTCACGAGTTCACAAAAGTATGGATGGGATATAGGAAAGTACGAACATTATTTTCAAAAAAATTTTGAATTCTCATTTGTCTTATACTTTCATGTCATATGCAGCCAAAGCTGTGGCTTTTCGTGATATTCGTATAAGTTATTAATAAATATATTTATTAACTCTTACAAAAATTTCTTAAGGTAAACTACACAATGCCACATGTTTAGGTAACATTCCTGCAGTTACAGGTCACCAGTTATGAAGGCGCTCTCTGTTTGGTGACGAATTAATAATACAGAGTATCGCCAATTCTACTCGTCCCATAGATGACATAAGGAACTTCCTACGACAACATCTGCAAAGAAAAAGAAAACTTGAAACAAACCTTTTTTTAAGTGTGTAAACCCCTGGAACCGTCATTAAGACATCCGAAGCTCTTCCAGCGCCTGCCCGCGGGCTATGTCTATATGTGTAACTCTTAATTTAGATGACGTATTGCACACGCGGATGTCACCTCCTCGCAGCTAGCCACTGAAACGGATGAAGGGGAAACCTGTCTAGTCCATCTGCGGCCATACTCAGGCGTGCGATGCTGGATGTTTCTCTAGTCGATAAAATTCGTAACGAGACAATCTGAAATGGAGTACGCACCAATATCGCACAAGGAATCAGCACGCTGAAGTGGAACTTTAATAAAATTTACTTAGTATAATGAAATTTAATGCTTACCTCGCCGATACATATCAAAGAATAAGAGTTAGCCAAGTAGTTAGCGATAAACTACCTATAACTATTGGCGGCTCTACGCTTTTCCTTGCGTTCATTAATGATCTGTGTATAAAGTTGGCAAACAAGTGATAGGCCTAAATTTTTTGTCGCTATTACACAAATAATCTGGTAATAAAAATTCCAAGGCACCCACCAGCCCTAAACTTCGTTTATGTATGGGCAAACAAGACAACCGGGATCTGTTATTAGAATCTACATATCCGTGTTCCCGAATCGCATCCTCCAAAGCGCTCCTAATCGTATCATTACATTGGGTACTCACGAAGATAATTTCACTGTCCACTAGTCCGTCAATGTATTCACTTCGTGTGTGTGTTGATGTCGACTGTGGTGTGGTGTTTGCTTTCGTATCTAAAACATGCGATAAAAAAGGAACGGCCAAGCTATTCTGTATGTCAGAGCGTATCCTCTCAATTACGGCATCATTCAGCAGGTGACAACGTTGTATAGATTACACTTGATCTGACAGTCGCTGTGCAACTTTTTAGCCCGAAAATATGCTCGTATATGCGGCGCATATTACCACCGGCAGCGGAGGCTCTATTCGAAAGTGGTCCTCGAGGTCCCAAGCCATATGGTGGTTGACATCTCTTCTACTGACTTACAGCTGTTGGCGACGTAGGCGGAGAGCAAAACTCATCGCTTGATGAAGAGCTCGACGCCTCTGCTACAGTTGAAACTTTTGTTCTTACATCCGAGGACGGAAAGTCCGAAGATGGTAAACGTGCTCTGGATCTAGCTCTTGTTAGCATATTAGGAATTTGTTCATTTGTTATTATTATTATAAGATTTATGTGACATAGTTAAACTATAGATTGTTGTTCTATACTGATGCTTAATTATTCAAAGCTTTAAACAGCCTGACCATTCGAATTCAGGCTTTGCAAATAATAGTGGATAAACTGCTCTTTGTTACTTAATGAGGATATTACCATTTCCATATTTTAACCTTTTTAAAGATAGGGTGAAGAAAACTAGAACCTTAGGGCTGCCTACAATGAAATTAAATAAAAATTACTGGATATAAAGTTTTTACTACTTTTTTATTTACAGTTTTTTGGTCTCGGTGGCGCAGTGGTAGCGTACGCGACTGCTGTCCATGAGGTCTCGGGTTCGAATCCTGGGTCGGACCTAATGTTTGTATGATCTGCAAATATTTGTTTCGGAGTTTGGGTGTTTTCTATGTACAGTATGTATGTATTTACAAAAAAAATGTATTTATGTATTCATATCAGTTGTCTAGTACCCATAATACAAGCTCTGCTTAGTTTGGGACTAGATGGCGATGTGTGTTAGATGTCCGAAATATTTATTTATTTAAAATAATACCTTTGCTATAAAAAGTAACCGTACTAAAATAAAATCATTGTCCTATTCCAGTTCGTAAGAAAGATCTCGTAGTGTCTCATAATTAATTTTATATAGACCATATAATGTACAAAATTCAAAAAAGGTTTCATAAATAAAAAGGAAAGGAGAGGAAAGACATTCAAGGGTAAGTAAAAACGCCGTTCAAATTGAATTTTGTTTTTTAAATCTCTTCTCCGTCTACGTCCACTTTACTCTCTGGTTATAATATATTTAACTATTTTTATTGTGAAACACAACTCTCGCACTGAAAATATCCTATCCTGTGTCGCGGAGGAATAACCATTATACATGAAACGGACACAGAGAACACCCACACTCAGAACAACAATTTCTGGATTACGCAAAGTGTAGACACGCGCTTAGATCGAACCCACAAAGCCACAGAGTTGACCCCTCCAACCACTACGCCAGCCGTGCAGTCTAAACCTATCATATATATTTTCTTCCGTAATAATATCTTGCAACCGGCGGGACAAGTTCCTTAACAAATTTATTGTACGTTTACTATTGACTGGAGGGAACCATTTCTCTAATAAGGAAACTGTCTCCAATCTACACTAATGTTATAAATGTGAAACTTTGTGAGGATGTTTGTTACACTTTTACGCAAAAACTACTGAACGGATTTGGATGAAACTTTACAGTAATGTAGCTGATACATCAGAATAATACATAGGTTACTATTTGCCGCGATAACCGACATGTACGCGGGCGGAGACGCGGGCATAAACTAGTAATAAATATTAGAATTTAGCGCAACGTCCTTCTTTTGTTACTCTTCGAACCGTATAGGTAGTAAAGCCAAGCTGATTTTAACACGAACGGGCAAGCTCGACCGGGGTACTACTACCATCTCACAGGATACTAACCTAAAAGACAGCATTCGTGCTTTATTTTTTTGTTGGTGAGTGTGTGAACGGGGGCCCAATGATACAAAAGCATCTAAATAGGCTGCCGTAGCGTGGTTCACTGTGCTGCATTGATGCATTGTCTGCATTCGCAATGAGTATGGTGTCCACTACTCTTGGATTCTGCTCATGCTTAACATCAGTCAGAGATACTTTCGCAGGCCCATACATAAAACTGTACTATTATACAATATATCATCATGTCTGTAGAAAATCTAGTTACTTTACAATTATTTATTTTTATCTGACAGCCCTGATGAAATGTGTAGACTAACGAGATCATCATCTTCAAGGACCCATTAAACCGGTCGAGCCCCGGTTTGGATAAAAATACGCGTTGTCTTTATGCATTCCAGACTTTTATTGCTCTTTTATAAACACAAGTAGGTACATTTCGGACATTGAGTTCTTTATTATCTTCGATATCAATAAAATTTTCAAAATGTATGAAGTTAGAAATGGTCATTACTGCTATATTTCTATGAAAATATCTACATAAATAAATAAAATTCAAGAGTCTGTTTGTAATTTTATATTCAGTGATTTTCACTAAATGCTTAATATGAAAGTATATACGATACTGCTAGAAAATCAATTTTTGAAATATTTGTGTGTCAGTCTGTTGGTTTCAACTAATCTCTGGAACAGCTGAACCGATTTTGACGGGACTTTCACTGGCAGTTAGATGATCGTATAGGGAGTTAGTTGAGCTAGACTAGTTTTGTTAGACCAGATTATTTTTTTAGTCTAATGAAAACAGGATAGTAAATTATTATATGCTGTTATAAAGATACAACAACAACCGAGGGTAACACCGCGGAACTCAGCTAGTCCGGAGTAAAAAGAAAGAGGAAGTGCCACTTTATTGGCGCTTATACGTTTACTACGAGAATATTTTTGATATTTGTAAAATTGAGAAAATATTAAAATTTTAATGATTTTTATAACGGTTTTAGTCGCTTTAATCATCGACTCACTCGAACTCCTGTGGAAAAACCCGTGAGCCTTTCGGTACAAAAGGTTCAACTCGCCAATTTATTAAATATTTTAAATACGATGAAAAAAACCAACTAAGTTATAAAATTTAACCTCATAAAGTAATGTATATACACATACATATTTTATGGATCGTCTTTTGCACATGTGGAGGAATAGGTTTCATGTTCCTCCAACACAAAGGGAGTATCCTCTATTCAAGTTGGGTGATGATGGCGGGCTGCAGCCCAACGTTAGATGATGGGATGTTGTATATACACTAATTGGCGCAAGAACTCCTTTATCGCGATACAGAATTCGGAGTCTCTCCGTACTCCGTAGTTTGATTTATCTTCAGTAGATGGCACTGTAGTATGCTTATGTTTACGCTGCACGTGAAAGTTGCCGAACAAGGATTTCTGTGTTTCAAATTAATCTGAATCTTATGTCTAAGATGAACAAAGAACAAACAAAACTTTATTCGATCCTTCAGTTTAGTAAAATATTCATTATTCAGCTAACATAGCATGAGTCCATTTTAAGAATCGTTTACAACCTCGAACTGCTCACGAAGACATAAAAGTGAGTCACTGGTATATCCTGATTCTTGATCAATGATCTGATCAGCAGTATAACTAGGTAAGCCTTTGTTTTTATGGCTAACTTACGTAATGGATTTCTCAAACATTCACAGCAATCTGTGTTCCATTGTTTTCATGGGAAACCCACGGTGCCTATGGAATTATTAATTTATATATCCATCGCTAGCGAGTTAGATATTAGTTCTTAGAAACAATAAGAAAATTGAATGTAATTGATAGTAAGATCAACTTCAATTAATCAGGATTAATGGATTGCTGGAATAAATCTTGCAATTTTGTTGACAGTAAAAAATTGCTGTTAATTATAACGGCAGGTAATTAAAAAATTACAATTGACTTCTAAGATTATCTCTTAACTAGTGATCCGGCCCGACTTTGCAAGCTTTTGAAATTCTTGGGTTTTCTCTTCTTTAACATGCATGTTTTACGCCTATAAACCTTTCTCTTGAATTACTCTGTCTCTTGGCGGAAACTACATTAAAATCTATTCAGAATTTTAAAAGAGCGAAGTGAACAGAGAATAGAAGCTATTTCATTTTATACTATTTAAAGCTGCTTGGATTTAATTCCCTGTAGATATTTCATAGTATTTATAGGTAATCTAATGGGACTGGGTTGAAATTAATTATCGTATACGAGGAAATAGCGCTAACACAACCGTTTGCATTACAGGTCAATTGAAATTATTTTTTTATGTGATTTTTTATAGTGTGGAGTAAGTAGCACAGTTACTATAATGGTTTACATTGTAATTTTTTCATGCAGCTCCTTGGTATGCTATTCCAGAATTCCATCCCTTTCCATTAAATCGCTCTCATTGTATGCGATGAAATGAGAGGATGGGCGTTTTTACATGTTGATCAAGTAAGAACATTCAGGTAGTTTCAGGTAACAGTTGTTTTAATCTCGCTTTCAAAGTGTTAAGATTTTTATGGATTTTTTTTGGAGATTTTAGTCGGTTCGAGTCCAACTTGCCACTAGGAGGTGGTATCCGAGGGGATTAATGCACGGGGAAAAAAGACGTCAAATGAGCAGACGCATCGCCTGATAGTAAGCGATTGCCACCGCTCATGGACACCCGCAACACCAGAGACGTCACAAGTGGGGGGATGTAGAGGAGAATAGGGGGCGATGGTGGATATTAGTATACATACGCACACTTGCTCACACATGAATATTTGCATCCACAGCGTCCTTCACTTGTTTCTATAAACGTTCTTGTTTTTTTACAGGGGGAATGCTTCTCGTACCATACCCTCCGTCGGGGACACGAAGGGCGTGTGTGGGACTTCCGGCGAACCGGTTACCACTTGCCCACTAAAACACCGCGGCATTCTACCTAGGTAGTCAGGAGGAGCTCGAGGAACGCATCAGCGGCTTCTAGAGTCCCCCTTGCCATACCTCATGACCGAGGTACCTCCCGAGGCGATCAGAGTCGTGACAAATTGATGTCGCGCCGCTCTACACATTAAGAGGCGGAATACCGACCCGCCTGAGACGACACACCTGGCCGCACCGGGGTGTCACCGGTCTCGCGTCGCCTACAACGGTCGCATCTTCCCCAGATGTGGTCACAAACGACCCTTGATGACTATTGGGGATCTAGCGGCCTCTACCGCGCCTCCTTCGTCGCCTCCTTCGAGCGGGATCGGATCTTTCCCGATCAGCGGACTCCTTCTGGAGCATAACGTCCTCACAGAAGGAAACCGCGGCTACCCCATTCTACTTGCCAGCGTTGTCTATATCAATGCTGGCAGTGAAAGGTTGCGTCCGATTGATCCGACCAGGATTTGAGGCTCAGTCTACCACGCGGGGCAGTCCTCCAGCGTGTGCTGGGCGGACTCCCGGTAGGATCCGTAATAGTGGCATTGTTCTGTAGCCTCGCGTCCCATGCTGTTCAAGTACTCGCCGAAGCAACCGTGCCCGGTAACACTTGAATTAATCGGTAGGTGACACACTCGGTCCTTCCTATTCAAGCTTCGAAGTTCAGCAGAACGGCTTCAATAACGCGTTGGCTAACACAGCCCTGGATTTCAAGCCCGTAGGAGCATGTGTGAGTTCCGCCGTAGCATTATGGGCTCGTGATCTGGCGCTGCCATTCATTCCGAAGATCGTCATTCCGACCGACAGAACGAATTTGGTCATAGACCATCGTGTCCATGTCGACCAGAATTTTTCTAGAACTGTTAAAGAGACTAGCACTGCATAGAGCAACACAGTAGGAAGAAGCCATTCGGAGGCGTTCCCCTCTGTCAAAGTGTAAGCCCAAATGGGCCTACGCGTTACTGTGTTATGACATAGAATGTATTTATGTGTACGTGAAATAAATTGTGTTTAAATTCTTATAAGTAAGTTCATAGTGACAGAGATCATTTTTAAAAGCTTCTTTTATTTTTAGTTTCACCTAACCAGATGTGTGTTTTAAATCAAATTCTTGCTAGTTTAATTTGATCTACTTCCCGATTTCCTCTTGAGCTAAAATGTGAGATGTCCCTTTAGTTCTGTTTGTCGGTATCGGATCGGTATTGTCATTGATCCAAAATGGCCCATGTAACAAAATGGCTACTTCCATATTTTTTAACAAGCCACCCAATATGGGTATCAAATGCTTAAAGCGATTTTTTTTTTAACAAGATATAGGATTTTTTCTCAAAAAAAAATTAAAACAAATTATAATTTCTATACGAGTCTTTTATTTCTACTGGCTACTCCTATCTGTTCACTCACCTGTGTTGCTCTATGCCAAAGGCTAATCTATAGCCTATTTGGGTGGACAATAATATATTTCTGTTTTATTTATATGTATAAAATTACAAACCAGTACTGTAAAAGTTACAATCTCATTTAAAATAAAGTTTATTGTTAAATGTTAATAAAGGGTTTGACAATTATACTTATAAATATTATTTATTATTAAATAAAATCGACTTTGGAATTTTTTCCTCGCAACTGTAAACAACGCATCCCAAATGGGGCCATTACTCACAGGAGTTACTCATACTGAGTATTACTAGTTTTATCAAACGTCCTTTGTAAAGTACCTACATACAAGGAAAACTTATAAGCATAAGGACCCTTTACACATGCAATTTATCATAAATTAAAGTGTAAATGTATGAAAAAACCCTAAATTGGCAAAGAATCTAATTTAAAAAAAAAATTAAAGATGTGTTACTTACTCGCTAAGCCCCAAGTTCTTACCCGCGGTCGTTGTTATCTTTACGAAAACAAAAGCGGGTAGCGGCGCGGGGTAAAGCTAGACAAGGAATGTAACATAAGATTCTCCTTATTTTCCTTATCTCATCAGCTATCTGCCAGTGAGAGTCCTGTCAAAATCCGTACAGCCCTTCTAGAGATTAGTCGGAGCAATCATACAGACAGACACTTTTTGGTGTAGGTTATAGTGCACTAGTGTGTGCGCAAACTTAGGTGCACTTACTGTTCCCTCTCTCTCATGATCCGTTGGAACGGTTAACCTAGCCTATGCCACTCATATATGTATAATGTAGTTTTCTATTAGTAAAAGAATTTTCAAAATCGGATCAGTTGATCCAGATATAACACCTTTACTCTGACAAAATTTACCTCTTCATAATATAAGTATACTGGATAGATAAAAAATAGTATACTGCTACACGCTAACGCTAATGAGGTTTTAAACCAACCCTCAAAGTATGGCGATAGCGCAGTCAACCCTCGAATCGTTTCGTGTCGTAATTTGTTACCACCACCACCATTTAATGCAATTGGTATTACAAAAACCACACTTATTATAGATTGAACATGGGGTTTAATATTAAAATAACCGCTTTTTACTAAATGCATGTGTAAATACACGGTGCATATACCAAAATAATATTTTTTTCAATTTTATTCTGTCCGTCCGTCTGTCTGTCTGTTTGTTCCGGATTATCTCTGGAACAGTTGGACCTATAGTGACGGGACTTTCACTGCCAGACAGCTGATGATATAAGGAGTAACTTAGGCTATTTTTTAAGACTAGCTTCGCCTCGCGCATTACCCGGAGTTACTACTGTATAGCGAATAACACCGCAGGGCTCAACTAGTTATAAAATAAAATCAGCAAAACTTATAAAATAATATTAGGCAAGAATTAACCTATTAGTAGTCTACCTTATACTGGAAATCCTGAAGACATGACAGTGTAAAAGGGTCTTTCAGAAAGATGATGCACTTTACAACAGATGTCCCCACTAACGTTTTGTTCCAGTTGTACAGTTACCATACCCGTAAACAGAAGTTAGAACAAAGCTCACTTATAGTTCAAAAGTGCTAGAACAAATTTTAAAATGAAGCGTTTTAACTTTTTTGTGCTATTATTAATCGTGTGGTTATCTTTGGCTGTCTCAATTATTGCCCAAAATGCTAATAAAACAATTAAATTTAATCGCCCGCTTCAAAAGCAACATTTCTTACCTCCAGATCGCTTAATGAGGTTGTATAACTCGACATAGGTGAGTTTAATAGTTACTTTACTTAAAGTTTAGAAACCTACAGTTTACAACCAACCGAAAATGTTTGAAGATAATATATCCCAAATGGCAGGAACTTAAAATTTTCACATGGACAAATTAAACAAGAAAAACATTAAAAAACTATGACCCAACTTTGTATTTTTTTCTTATAAAATTTGAACAAGCCTCGTCATTATCACAAAACAAACAACAACCCATAATGTCCCACTGCTGGGCTCGGGTCTCCTCTCAGGAGAGTGTTAAGGCCATACGTCCCCACGCTGGCCAAGTGCGGGTTGGGGACTGGCAAGAATACGTTGTGGCTACGTAAATCTTGCCGTTGGATGTTTTTAAGCCGCCCGAAGGCCTCCAACTAAGCTTCACGACTATTATCGTATGATAACAACCGGGACCGAATGCTTAACGTGACCTCCGAATCACGGAGACGCTCATGGTAACATGCCACCAGCGGTCACCCATCCAGGTACTGACCGCGCCATCGTTGCTTACCCTCGATGATTGTTTCTAATCACCGAGTGCAACTGGGCTATGAGCGCCACTATATACATTATCACAAACCCATTGACAAATCAGTTTAGCAGTTTAGGCGTTACGGTTTAACATACATACAGCCAGCCAAAAAGTTACCCTTCCTCTTGGTTTTGTTGTAGTCGGGTAAAAGACATGACATTTTAACGATAATATACTAGTTATTCGAACTAATATTGAAGAATATTAGAATATCAGTACTAAAACATATTTGCAAAGTATTCAATAATGTATACATAGTATTAGTTAGTATACATATTAGTTATCATCATCATCAGCCTATCGCAGTCCACTGCTGGACGTAGGCCTCTCCAATTTCACGCCACTTAGTTCGATCTATGGCTTCTCGCATCCAGCTCCTGCCAGCCGTCTTGCGCAAATCATCGCTCCACCTGGCTTGTGGACGTCCTACACTACGTTTGCCGAGACGCGGTCTCCACTCAAGAACTCGTTTACCCCAACGGTTATCGGTTCTTCGGCAAATGTGGCCAGCCCACTGCCACTTCAGCTTGCTAATCCTGTGGTCCATATTAGTTAGTAGTAAGTTAACGTACTCGATCAAGGGCAATCTATGGAAGTATGATCGAGACTTTCTGTCCTGACCGTGATTCGACTATCGATCAATATCTTTTTGTGTAACCAACTACGCTTTTTTACTACGTATTCTTACACACGTAGGTAATAATCAAAGTTGTAAAGTTCTCATTTCCGAATTGCCACACTGTCTTAATTTATAGGTTCAAGTAGTTTTATTTGTACCAAGTATATGGTTTTTAAGGCGCCCCTACCTGACCCTCCGTGAATATACGTCTGAATTAATTAATTACTAAAGCAGTTCACAAATTAATTCTAATCAATTCACAAATAAATCCTAATGATAAATCAGATTATATTATTTCAAACGGGATGTTGAAATTCCAAATAATTACGAAACTCGTCTGTTACATTAGCAAAAAAGTTTTGATAGAAATACACGTTACTACGGCGAAGCCACAAGGAAGGACAATATTTTTGGCAGTCTATGTATGTTAGCAAGTTCGACCGTAGCGTCTAAATTACTGTACCAATTTTAATAAATGAGGTGTAAATAGATTCGTAATAATGGTCCAAGTGCCATGGCCTTGTTAAAAGACTTTGTTTTTCGTAGTGGGGTTATAGTTTTTGAACTTTTTCTTGTATTTTGCAAGAGACAATACCAATTTAACTTTAAGATGACTTTGTTGAAGCGGAGCTTCAAAATTTATTTGAAAAGGAATTTCCGAATTGTGTATGTTTCGAAATGTATTATGTAAATATTTGCGACATTTATGATTTCTTTATTAATACTTATTATTGCCTGACGTTAATTCGTTGTTGGTTAATTTGGCTCAAAAACCTTCTTGCGTACCATTGTAGCATAAAAACTTTTTTCTACTAGAAATAGAACAGCCCACTATCTGCATCATATTCCACCTATATCTCCGTACAAACTTGCAGTGAATTGCGGCTTTTCTAATGTGAGTTACGACGATATCAGTTTTTATACGGAGCAACTGACATCGAACCTCCGCAACCCTGAGGGTGAACTGAATTCGAAGCTTGAACTTGTTGTTAGTATATTTGAGGGCACTGACTTCCCAATAACGATTGCCATAGATGTTCATGATATCCGGGACCGAAGGCTTAATGTGCTCTTCGAGGCACGGCAAGAAACACCGCTTCTACCTTCCACCGCGCTAAAATCTTCCATACTCCGTGCTGCTATTAAGAATTTCTTGTAAGAAAAACCAAATAACAGTCCGACCCGGGAATCGAACCTGAGTCGTCTTGATCTACAATCGTTTACGTTATCCACTAGACAAAAGAGAGAGCTTCGCCTCGCGGCGTTACCCGCGGTTGTTGTTTACGACGGGTAACACCGCGGGGCTTAACTAGTATTACATAAATATGATCAGTATAGATGTTATTCAGTATATTGATGGTAAATGAATACCTACCTATAAGTATCCAAAGAAGTTGTTGATCCCAGAAATTGTTGTTTCCTAAACCATTGATTACTTTTCCTATCGATCTTTCAGTATGCCTTAGCTGACAAGCTGAACAGACTGTGTGAACAAGTTAGAAAATTCAATAAATTCTTTAAGTTTCATCTTTTCTTTATTTATTTCTCACCAATCTGTTCTATTTATTATTCTAATGATTGTAGCGCCATCTCAGCAGTAAACCGCCGTCCTCGGGCTATTTCAGGGTAAACCACTTTTACAATATAGAATTTATGTAAATACATTCAGTTCATCAATTCACCTCATCTAATAATTAATAGTTTACTTAAAGCTTTACAAATATATACCATTCATTACACATTTATCAGTCGTCAAGTTCTCGCGTTTTCTGTAGAGCAAAAATGTTGAAAATACGTACGTTAACACTGGTTTTATGTGTTTTGTGTGTTGTCAATGGCTGGAAAGTATTCCCTTTACCCGATGCTCCTGCGGTCTCATTCGCTCAAGCTACGAACGTTGAGCCAGTTGTCGTATCTAGCCCGACAAGAACAGAAACTATTGTTCCACACAATGACTTACTCCCGCCAAAGGTAATACTTATTTTTGGATTTTTTATTCTACAAACTATTTAAAATTGCAATAGATTTTTAGTTTCTTTGATGCGTGTTAATGAATCATTATATAAAAAAGTCAAATTATGCCTTTTTACTTAAAACACAAAATGTGGCAATAACTTTTATAAAAAATTTGTTTTTTAATAAATTTCTTTTGAGGTCTACCTGTTTACTTACTGTTTTGTTCTGATCATCATTCCACAAAAAAATTATCAAATTTTGCCTTCCCTGATACTTTAATCGAGCTATATATTCTATTTCACACAAATAATTCGTGAAATCAGCCAAGTGATGAGGCGCAATATCTAACGGTATCATCCAATACATGAGCCAACGACCAATATTTAATTTTCATTTATACAAAGTCTTTCTTTTAAATTAATAGTCATAGTTAATCTTCTCTATTAGATCACGTTTCCGGGTGAACGACATTCTTACATTTTAAAAACATTCAGGTCACCAGCTCAATAGCATGCTCAAATCTGCAAACCTTTCGACCACCATTCATTCAACTTTTAACAGTCAACTAGTTCTCTTGTATACTAAAATGTTGAATTTTAATTTATTTTTAATCTTTTCATCTGTGTTATTGTGGGCTGTAGGTGCTTGGAGAGTATTTCCTTTGCCGGAAACTTCTATGGTTCCCACTGGTAGTAGACCGGCAATTATTGCCACACCAGTTTTACACAGAGTGCAATCTACTATACCTTATAAGTTACTTCCTGCGTCAGTAACTGTAAAACCTAGTGTTGTATCGTACCCAGTTTCTTTTACATCTGATATTGTTCCACTAGCAACAGCGGGGTAAGGTAAAATCATTATTGTTTTAGTTTTTCACTAGCGTTATTTTTTTAATTTGGTTAGAAAGTGATAACTCGTGAACCACATTAAGAGCTTGCGGACGACGTTACCTTATATGTGTAAAGTGTACTATGATAGCTAGGATCCCTAGTGTTTTAGGAAATCAATGAGCGATGAGTTATTCTAAAACATGTTGTTTATCATATTTACATACATTACTTTTCCTATCGATCTCTGAGGAAGCCTTGTTCCCTTTTTTGCGGAGTAACTTGAACTAAAAGTATATATTAAAAGGAGAAACTTCATCAGTTCCTTTGTTTCGGAAATGAATGCCTTACGTAATCACTAAAAAATTCCACTTGCTGAACAACATTATTAATTTGCTAATAGTTTTAAGAGAAAAAAATATCATGTTTTCCTCAAAGCACCTAAAATACAATCGTCAAAATAAATAGAGGCGCTCATAACCCAGTTGCACACGGTCATTAGAAACAATCACCGAGGGTAAGTAACGATGGCGTGGTCAGTACCTGGATGGGTGAACGCTGGTGGCATGTTACCGTGAGCGTCTCCGTGACTCGGAGGTCACGTTAAGCAGTCGGTCCCGGTTGTCATCATACGATAACAGTCGTGAAGCTTAATTAGAGGCCTTCGGGCGGCTTAAAAACATCCAACGGTAAGATATGTAGCCACAACGTATTCTTGCCAGTCCCCAACGTGCACTTGGCCAGCAAGCGGGACGTATGGCCTTACCAACTCCTGAGAGGAGACCCGAGCCCAGCAGTGCGACATTATGGGTTGTTGATGAAATTGGTGAAAAAAATTAATCGTTTTATTATTAAATACTTTTTCACAAACTAGTATGTCGCGATCACGGATGCTACCTCAATGTTTCTAATTTTAATTTATATGCATTCTTATTTATTTTACTTATCTTAATATCAACAATTTATATGTATGTGTCTATATATGTGTGTATGTATATCTATATATATATATATATATATATATATATATATATATGTGTAAAGCTTCTTTCTATTGATATAGTTACCTCTGTGCACCACCTACCTTACAAGATTTCTACACCACCCTAAGCTGGAAGAGAATGCCTTGGGCAATTAGTCCGCCAATGTACAAATGTGCATGAAGTTTTAAATAAATATCTAAATCAAACATAACCAAAGATTGCGAAGTGTGTCGTGTCAAAACAGAGAGCTGTCAAAAGGTCAATACTCTTTTGTAACAATCGCATATTAAAGATCAAATACAATATGATCTTACAAAAAATGTGTGTTACAGCCTTGGTATTTTTTGTTTTATGCATGAGCCTGTCAAAATGACTACTCTGGCTGACTACTTATGAGCAGAACTCAAGTGTAGTGGTCACACCATGGCAGCCTATTGAGACATCGTCATCAGACATCATCTGGCCTCCGGTCCCAATGGGGTCCCTGATAAAATTGTTTCTGCGTGTTTAACTAATTAACGTATGGCCTTAACCCTCTCCTGAAAGGAGACCCAAGCCCAGCAGTAGGACATTATGGGTTGTTGATGAACTAGTTCGCGGGAAACGATCAATATCCTGCAACTTTTATTTATGAACAAGTGTGCTCAACTTAATATGGATTTTAAAAAGGATCTAAGGACAACAATATAGAAAGGTGTCGTGAATTTAGTTGCCTACTGTTTTTTATACACTTGAATCTTCTTTTAAGTAAATATTTTCGAAATAAAATTAGTAACGCCGTAGGAGTGCGTTAGTATAAACAGGAGGTACATAAACCACTGGATTTGTGTTTTACAAAAAATGTGATATACGTGTTAACAAAATTTCGAAAACAATTAACTCCTGAATTTTACTTTAGCTGAGTCAATTTCATACAAGTCTGAAAACCTATAATGCAGAACTCTATTGTACTAAAAAACTAGAATTGTCTTCTTCTTCTTCTTTTGATGATATGGCAATCAGCCGGTGTCTTAAAATGCGTATAACTTATCACGGAGAGCATATTTTTGGCAATCACTTCAGTATGTCAAGAAACAGGTATATCATATCAATGCTGCCATAGCAACTATCAATTTCGATACTTGAAAGACAAAATCAAACACGGGTTTCAAACAGTCAGGTTCAGTTCCATACTTCGAGTTGTTCTAAGAATCTCCTATAAGAAAAACCCGAGACCTCTTAAGTGGCAGTCCATACGTTGATCTAGCGATTAATGTCGTAATATTTTAATGGGTTCGTGTGGTGATGGACTTTCGTGTTGTGACAGACGTTCGTGTGGTGACGGTGTTTTGTGTGGTGATGGAAGCTCGTGCGATGACGGGTGAAGAATAGGGAGTGTCACCACTCCTTTTCATTGCGTGGTTATCGTAAAAGGCGACTAAGGGAACAACTATGGAAGACAATGCCAAGTACCAATACGCAAAGAGCAGAAAAAACAGATTTTAAACCAGATCCTGGTCGGTTTTAAATGAATTAATGTTAATTGATAATATAATCTGATAAGTACATGACCATAAGAAATGTTTTATAACTACACACAGCACGTTTTCTTGTCATAATATATGAATACTTATAATTACTAATTAATTAATTAAATTGAACTGTTTGTAATTTCAAATTAACAGGTTTTCACTAATAGTTAGGTAAAGCAATTTGTAAAATGTTTGTCTTCCCTTCAATTTGTAAACCCAACTCTAAGAATTAACCCCCGTTATATGGAGGTCAATTAATAATTCACTTTATGAATAATGGGATCAATGTAAATATTTATTTCGATTTCCAATTCCTTTACACTCTTCTTTGATGCATTTTCATTTTTAGTTCCATTTTCATTTTTTATGTTTTTAAGGAAAAAATAGTAGATTATATCTTCCAACCCGGTTGGTCAGCGTGGAAGAATACGACCATAACCCTCCAACGAGTACACCAACAGAAAGAACAGTCCCTCACATGAACATAAACTTATGATAGCAACATACAACATTCGGACTCAATCGACACATGATCGCTTACTAGAACTAGAAGAGGCTTTAGGAAAAATTAAATATAACATAATTAGAATCTCGGAAATGAGAAGACTTGGAAACAAAATAGAGGAATATGAAAACTTTATAATGTGCTACATAGGACAAAGTCTTGGCAAATAGGTTTTGACTTTATTATAAATAAGTCCCTTAGAAATAACAAGTTTTATTGGAATAACAGAGAGGGTCACAATATTAAATATAAATATACAGGGTCATATGATATCTCTAATACAAGTTTATGCACCAATGGAATCAGCAAGTGAGTACGACATTGATGAATTCTACAATACTGTCGACAAAGCCTTGGAGACAGCACATAAAACCATTATATTAATGGGAGACTTTAATGCTAAGATTGGAACTCCCAAATTGGATGAATATTTAGTTACTAAACAACACGGTTATGAGGAAAAAAATGAAAGAGGACAGAGACTTGTAGAATTTGCGCTTCAACATAAGCTAACAATCATAAACACATGTTTAAAAAAAAACCCAAATTGAAGATGGACTTGGCGATCTCCAAATGGAAAATTTAAAAATGAAATAGATTAGATCCTTTCAAACCAACCACAAATATTCCAAAACATAGAGACGATGAATCTTAAGTACCAGTCGGACCATAGAATAATTTGATCAACAATAGCACTAAACAAACAAAAAATATCGAGAGCTAAATTCACAAATAGCCAATTCAGTAAACTTAAGAGCGAAAACGAAATAAACAAGTATGATGAAAACCTAATATCACAGTTGTCTGAAGCTAAAATATCCCAAGAAAACACCTCTATACAAGACTGCTACGATAGAATAGAAAAGGCTATCGCTTTTAGTTTAAGACAAGCCCGCCCAAAGGGAGTAAAAGACAAACTTAAAATACTATCGGCAAGTACCGTAAAACTATTAGAGAGAAGAAAAAAATTACAGAGAACTAAAAATAAATCCCGAAGCGAGAAAAATGAACTTTCCGCACTGTATAAAGTAGTCAACAAATGTATAAAAACTGATTACGCCAAACATAGACAAGACATAATAAAAGAATCTTTGCAAAGAACTGGAAGTACAAAGAAAGAAAGAAATTTATATTAAATCCGAACAAATACAACGTGGATAGAGGGACTGAGGAAACAAGATACAGAACTCTATACTAGAGCTAATATTACAACTACTGCAACAGAATTTTACAGAAATCTGTACAGCAACAAAGAAAAAACAACTTCAAATTTAGAGAGTGAATTGTATTGTACAGAAGAAAGAAACATTAAATCAATCGATGAAACAGAAATAAAACTAGCAATAAAGAAACTGAAACCAGAAAAAAGTCCTGATTCAGTTAAAATTGCCAATGAAGCATTGATGAAGGCATACGCGATTCTAGCTTCACCATTGGCTAAACTGTTTAATAAGATCCTACAAAACTCTAAAACACCGTCCCAATGGTCTGAATCAAATGTTATATTAATTTATAAAAAAGGTGACCCGAAGGACATCGGAAACTATCGACCAATCAGTCTTCTACCGAGTCTATACAAATTATTCTCTTCCATCATAAATACAAGGATTAGTAGTATATTAGAAAAAATGCAACCGGCGGAGCAAGCAGGCTTCAGGCAGGGTTTCTCAACGGATGATCACATCCATACACTTGAATTAAATATTGAAAAGTATCAGGAAACCAAAGAACACTCTATATAGCGTTTATTGATTATAAAAAAGCTTTTGACATGGTAATACATACAAGCATCTGGGAAAGTCTGAAGAAACAAGGACTAGAGGAAATATATTTAAAAATCCTCAATTGATTTGAGGATTTTTAAATATATTTATATAATCTTATATATATAATCACAATAACGCGAAAATTAAATTGGAAACTTTAGGCCCTAGCTTCCCAATAGAAAGGGGTGTTAGACAGGGCGATCCACTGTCTCCTATTTTATTTATCAGGACTGGAAAAATCAGGGGCTCTACATTAACAACACTTACTTACGTCACCTGAGATTCGCTGATGACTTAGAGATACTTTCAGAGACATTCTCCCAGCTACAGATCTTGGTAGAAACCCTACACTTAGCTAGTGTCAAAGTGGGACTGGAAATGAATATCACCAAGACTAAATCGATGACAAATAGCTTGGAAAGACCAGTAATAGTCAATAGCACACCACTAAAATACGTGGATAAATATGTCTATCTGTGAAAAACTATTGGTTTTGATAGAAAAAATAAGAACGTAGAACTGGAAAGAAGAATACAATTAACATGGAACAAATACTGGAGTCTCAAGGAAATTTTTAAAAATAACATGCCACAAGCTTTTAAAACATAAGTCATAAACTCAAGTCTCCTGCCGTGCCTGACATATGGATGCCAAACATGGAAATTCACTGCCGAAACAAAAAAGAAGATCAGCGTCTGTCAGAACGGACTCGAGCGTAGCATGCTGAAAATTAAAAAGATTGACAAAATACGACACACGAACATAAGAAAAATAACCAAAGCAACAAACGCTGTGAGTTATGCACAAAAATTGAAATGGAAGTGAGCAGGACATGTTTCGCGTCAAACTAATCTTAGGTGGACCAAAAAAGTGACATTCTGGAAGGGCCCACTAGGCAAAAGAGCACGAGGAAGACCTATTACAAGATGGGAGGACGATATCAAGAAAATAGCTGGTCCAGACTGGAAAGAAGTAGCACAAGATAGAATCAAATGGGCATCAATGGAGGAGGCCTTTAACCATTCTGGGGTTCCTGTAGATTAATTAGTAAATTAAATTAGTTTTATGAATACCTACATGTAACAAAAATAGTCATAACATGAACAGATGTTAACGTTACTTATAGTTTAGGTTATACAACAATTTATTAATCAGTATTAGATTGTTAATATTACTTATGTGAGAACTAAGTTTTGTAGGTGTATGTGTAAGCATATATATTTGGTGGTGACCACATGGATACCTTTACAATCTTGGGCAGTTAAGATACTGATATGTATGTACATGAAATTATATATATAAAAAAAAAATTGTAGTAATAACATAAGATAAAAACGATACTAATATATGCAGCATTGTAAATTTACAGGAAATAAAAAGGCTTTTTATTATATAAGGTCCCTTTCTGCCACTAACAATGTTTTTTTATGTTAATCGGAATTACTTACGTAAGTATAACAAATAAACTGACACTGGCAATTAGCATAAAATCTTTCTCTTTTATTTCAGACCGAGTATACTGCGTACCAGTCTTGATGGGACATCGTGAAATTGCCATATTACAAATGACAGTCTACTTAGTTACAATTCTCCTCCGAAAATACTCGTTATAAGATAATTACATTAATTATGTGTGAAAAACTCTGGGATATTTGATTTGGGAAATCCCTCACATACATTGAATTTAAACAATTATAAAACTATGTATTTATACTGTATACTAAATGCACACTTACATATATAACTGACAAATTAAATTACATGGTTGTGGATGTGTATGTCATTAATTGTGTATGACATAGGGTTGTCACTGTCACACCAATGACATTTTTTATATGAAATTGACATTTTTTGTATACTTTTGTATTATATAACTGTGTTTGTAATCTTATCCTTAAATTATAATTAGTAGTATTATAATAAACTTGTTATATTGTTTTATTTCCTATGAAATAAATTATAAATTATTTACTAGTCGTTTTGCCGCTTAGTGATTCCTTTGTTTGGAATTAAATATACTTTATTGGTATTTAGCTTCAAAACCACTTTAGATCATACTGACCCTGTATTGCACATTGAGAGCAACTCAGTGGCAAAGCATCATTTACGGCGTAGTGCGAATTTATTTCCCTTCAAATTGATCGTCACGGTAACTGCATTCGCTAAACGAATGAGTTAATGTACAAGCACTGGCGCATTCTTCAATTTTATTTAAGACTTACAAGGGAAAAACCGCAATGAAAGCTCTCAAATTTTTATTATTATTGTTCTTTTAAGTTTTAGATGCCACTCTGCTCAGGCAGGCAGACTCTGCTCTGAAGATTAAAATGCGGTTAGGCCACAGAAATGCCTGACTACTTAAATTGATCGGAAAACTATTCCTCCTTCTCTTCCTTCCTATTGAAGGACCAATTTCCAAATGAAAAAAGTCACAACCAACAACATAGTACACACCATATTTAAGCAGCAACCCTACGGACTATGAAGTATTGCTCTGTCTCGCACGGAGAATCCCCAAGTTACTGACCAAACCACTTTGCTATACAAGTTTCAACATTAACTTCAACTTGATATTGCGTCGTATTTATATCTCTCGATAGACTTTGTACAATTTAAAGCAACTCAGTAGATTTCATCTTTACCTTCTTTTTCTAAGTCTTCTTTGCACTAGGGCCACACAGTAGTTGTCTATAATTAAAAAAGTATTTAAGTACAGTTATATGAATGTAGTAACTAACTTTTTAGTGTTTTATTTCATATTTATTAGTATTAATTTTCATATAGTTTTCTTAGTCCAGACTTTTATTATCGTAAGCGAATGCATTTAATATGTTAAAAGTTTTCCTATGGTAAAACTGGATTCCTATCAGTATTTGCAATCAAAAATTAGATAGAAATAAAATATTAGTTACACATCGCTTCATTAAACAGACAACTTCAACTGAAGAAATATGTTACCAATACTATCTCTTAAAAAGGCCGTAAAAATTTTTCAATAATACCTATCACTGCCAAGTCGGTGACTAATTTGGCAATAGCTGTGATCCAAAAACCTATTTTATGGGTATATCCATAAAATAGCTTTTTGGATCATAGTTATTGTTCACCATTTGAATGGAAATCTTTTAAGATTTTCAACAAAAACAAAAGCAATTGACCAAAGCGATCCTATAAATACAGGTGGTTACGATATTAAAAACATTATCGCCGGTAGCATCCTTATAAGAAGTAATGTTGGCGCAACATATTTCATTCCTCGTCCTTTTAATAAACTACAGCACATGTAAGGAGAATGCTGTTTACCAAGTCTCGGGAATCCAGTTAATAGACCTGATCCGTGGTTTCAAACCAAAGGATGTGTTGACACTAACTAAAGTTGAAGGTGACCCGTCTAGTTTGCCTGACGGAATATACTTCGAACCGGAAGATGATGCCCTGAACCCTGAGGATATGAAGTATTTACATTTGAATGTAAGATTTATTGTTTTCTATACGTACTAGTTGTAAACTGTTGCACATTGTAGCCCAAAACTGGTAAAACCATCCCTGAAGCGTGTTGCAGGCATTTCGTGTCGTGTAGAATATTTATACTCTTATGTTGTATTGTGTTCTGTGAATGAGAGAAAATAACATTATATCTATACTTATATTATAAATGCGAAAGTAACTCCGTCTGTCTGTCTGTCTTGCTTTCACGGCCAAACCACTGCATCGATTTCAATGAAATTTGGTATGGATATACTTTGATTCTTGAGAAAGGACATAGGCTAATCTTTGCTGCGATAACCGGCAAACACGCGGCCGGAGTCGCGCACAAAAGTTTGTTTTCATATAAATGCCTATATATGAATTATTTTAGACGTTAATTTACTAGAAAGATATCAAGGGATGTAGTGAATTCTCGTTCATTATGCTATGGAGAAAGGAATCCGTGGTAAACTGTAGTATAACTCATCAGTAAAAATATCAACAAGCATAAATAACTCTATATACAATTTCGTCACTAAAACATATTAGCTCTACATTCAATAAAAGTTAACTTGCTAATCCTCGAAATTGAAAAAAACTGGATTGTTAGATACTAGCTTTTGCCCGTGGCTTCACTCGCGTTCTAGAAGATATTAAAATGCATTCCAATAAACAGTGCAGTTCTAAATCCATCACAGGAAGAAAGAGTTTCATACAAATTATCATCCCCTATTTTACCCTTTTAAAAGTGTTTTTTCCTAAATTTCTTTCTTAGTGCTTACTTACGTTATATAAAGAACTTTTGATTTGGGCTGTGCGCTGAAAGAGATCAACGCACAGCCCAAATCAAAAGTTCTAGTCCAAACCAAAACTAGCGTGCAGTTTTAACCACCAGAGTCCGATATATCAAACTCTGGTGGTTATGACTATCGCACCGTATCACCCCACTAGCATTTCTTATTTTAAACTTGAAACACAAAGTTTATTTCCAAAACAAGAAAACACATGTACTTATTTTACAAGCTTTATAATAAATAATAAATATGTTCGACATTTTAACACACAATGCCATCTAGTCCCAAACTAATCAGAGCTTGTACTGTGTGGGTACTAGACAACTGATATTAATACTTATATACTTTTTTTTGTAAATACATATATATTAAACATAGAAGACACCCAAACTCCGAAACAAATATTTGCAGATCATACAAACATTTGGTCCGACTCAGGAATCGAACTCGAGACCTCTAGCACAGCAGTCGCATTCGCTACCACTGAGCCACAGAGGCAGTCAGTTTTAGTTTTTAGTTTCATCTGTACCGATGTTTGTCTGTCATCAAATCTTGCAAGTTAAATTTGATTCACTGGCCGATTTCCGATTGAGCTGAAATTGGAAATGTCTTTTTAGTTCTGATGACAATGCAATTATATATAATCGATATTATTATAACTCCAAAATGGCCGCCGTAACAAAATGGCGGCTTTTATATTTCTGCACTACTCACCCGATACGGGTATCATTTGAAATGGTTTAAAGTTTCTTTTTTATTTCACAAGTAATAATTTAAAAAAGACTGACCCTGGCAACGTACAACGGCCGCACGTTACGGCTAGACTCGCATCTGGTACAACTTGAGGAGGAACTTGGGAAGATTAGGTGGCATATCTTAGGGTTATGTGAAGTCCGAAGAGAGGGGGAGGATACCATAATCCTGGACTCAGGTCACCTGATGTACTTCCGCGAGGGAGACCAACGATCCCAAGGTGGCGTGGGGTTTCTGGTAAACAAGTCGCTTTCTGGCAACGTTGTGGAAATTTCCAGTGTGTCGAACAGGG